>NW_022261795.1:6595-57013 GCF_009602425.1 Actinia tenebrosa | reverse complement strand
AGAGCAGAGCAGAGCAGAGCAGAGCAGAGCAGAGCAGAGCAGAGCAGAGCAGAGCAGAGCAGAGCAGAGCAGAGCAGAGCAGAGCAGAGCAGAGCAGATTAGAGCAAAAACAAAACATGGAGTTTCGTGTGGGCGTTTTACTCTCTTGAAGCTCGATCAAAACGTGTGTGGTTTCTGTTAATTCAGTGTTTTGTTGTTGTTTTCTTGCGGCGTGCTCGTGAGCTAAAATTGAACGTTCAAAAGTGGGCACTCTGTATACTTAACAGCTCTTGACTACCTTATGTCTGAACCTTTGGGGGTTAATGGAGGTGCACCAACTTCACCAATCTTGCTGCGATACAGCAGTGGACAAGGAGCGCTGTTCAACCGACAGAATTCAGTAAAATCATCTGCTAACAACGAGGGAACAATAGTTACATTTGTTTGAAGATAACCACTACAGAAGCCTGATGAAGAGTTCGTGAGTTGCATTGATAGGTTGTCACTGAACTGTCTCCTTGCTTCTTCAGGAGTCCAATTTAAAGTAGATGAATGGTTGCCACTTTCCCCATCTGGCATCATGGTCAAAAGGCTGATTTGTTGGCGAATTTACAGTCTAGTTCCAGGTTTTCTTCAATTCTATAAGCTGTGAAAACATTAGCCAATGATTATATGTTACATATGCATAATGTGCAATTTGTTCTGAAATCAAACGACTGATTTCAGACCAAAAATGCACGACACGAAGTTCAATTACCACTTACATGATTATATCTATTTTGAAATCTCCTTCAATAATTATAAATTTAACATTTAGTTTTGATATAAAAGTTAAACAAAAACTGTCTTTCACCCGGAAAATGCCCATCAATCTTTTTCTCGTACTCTTTAGGGGCTATTTTTTTCTGTGATGTGATTGGTAGAATGATATGTTTTCTGCGACTTACTAGACAGTGCGATTTAAAACTCAAAATGGTCTGATTCGTGATCAAACCGCATTGCTGTGAGCCCATCAGATCACAGAAATCACCAGTGTTCTATCAAAATAGATACAATTTGGGGCATTCCGCGTTGCGGACATTACATTCATAGACATTTATTGAAGCTATTTTAAAGCCGCCATTTTTTAGTCGAAGAAAGCTGTTGTGTTTGACGTTATGCAAAGAGTACCTTAGGACGTCCTCTTTAATTAAATAAGTAATTAAAAAAATATAATTTTCTTTCTTTAAGGCTGTTAAATATATTTTTTTTAAAGGATGTTGCGGACCTTACAGAAAAAAACAACCAAATTGTTGAGACATCTTTTTAAAAGATCAATTCCTGTGAATATGAAGTTTCAAGAGAACATTAATAACAGAGGGAAACTTCTTAGTGGCGCGTGCCATGTAAATTCCCGGTTGGGCTAATTTTAGTAATTTTTAGGACGCAGTTTAAATTTCGCCTTACCCTACTCCCGTACGTCATTAACTTGTGCGCGCTAGTGCTCTTCCCGTTTCGTTTTTAGTGATCAAAACAATAAACAGAAAGAGTGCATGTGCGCAAGTTGATGACGCAAGGGAGTAGGGTAAGGCGAAATTTAAACTGCATCCGGTTACTAAAAATAGCCCAACTGGGAATCTACATTAAGCGGCCACAATAGGAAGTTTCCCTCTTATTATGCTCTCTTGGTTGCTTAAAGTAAGCAAATATATTTTCTAACATTGTTAGGGATTATAATTGTTTACCTATGTGAAATTTTTTTTTCCAAAGATTATTACTTACAATGTGTTGCAGACATTACAATCTGGATTGTTGCCTTAAAATTCAAGTTTTAAGTTGATTTATTGTAGTAATGAAGAAGATGCTATATAGTAATATCCAAAGACATCAGTTATTTTAGATTACAGTGAGTTTCTTTGTGTTTGTCAAAGTTTATTATTGATTTAGATATGTCACAGTTTAACCACAGGAAGCCCAACCAATAAATTTATAATATGACAATAAATGAACTTTTTGTATAAAAAATACATATACTGATTGAAAAAAAATTGGAAAGCTAATTCTGGTATACATGTTCTCTCTTTTCCAACAAAAAATCTTCTTATTTTAAAGGAATTCGGCCTTTTTTGTGGGTTTTTTTACTTTCCCAGCGTAAAATACATTTAATGTACTGGTATGTTATTGGTCTCTTATATTATGTTAGTTACATTTAATTGTTATTATTCATGTAAATTTAAATACTCTAGATTAATTTTTTAAACATTTGCACTTTTGTTTCACTTCGACAGTTTTTACATAAGACTTTGATATGAATTTTAAACAGTTCCACGTATATTGTGCATAATGTACAAAAGAAGATCATTTTCTTGATATTTTTTTTTACTAAAGCAAGATTAACTTACCAGGCAGTAAAACCCTTAATAAATGTGTTTTGAAAAATGTATATACAAAATCTTTGTGATATAGGGTGTTTTCTTATTTTTATGTTTGTGTAATGTCTGCAACTGTAATGTCCACAACACATTTTCCTAGGTTTTGCAAAGTTTTTCGAAAAAACTAATTTGACTAAAATGTTGGTCTTGACAAGCAAAAAGAGCATTATGACTGTCATTACAACTGTCATTCATGTAAGAGTAGGGGATTGTCTCCCAGTTCAACAGCCTATCCCAATCTGGAGGAATAACACTAATGTACTAACAAATCACTCATGATTGTAAGCTGCACAGCTGCTAATAGTGCCCTAATATGCAGCCCATAAAATCCTCCACTGGTCATGAATGTAAAGCACATTGAGACGTTGTATAAATGCTCTATATAAGAACCTCCCATTATTATTATCATTATTATTATTATTATCATTATTATTATTATTATATAGCTTCTCATTAATCTCATATAGGTAACTGTCCAATTATTTTCTTAATTGGACAGGTCTTGCTGATATGGGATTAATTAGGCAGCTATATAACTAATAGGTAATGGGATTTCATGCTCCCCAATCAAGAAATAATTAGACTCGAAACATTCCTCTGACTGCCAAATTGGACTCAGCCTACGGCCTCATCCAATTTTGGAAGTCCTCGGAATTTTCCTCGTCCAATTATTTCTTAATTGGACAGCATGAAGTCCTATTACATATGCTTATAGTACACTCAACAAAATTACTCGACTCTGATTGGTCGAGAGGATTACAATCATAGCGTTAATTGTACTCCGTAGGAGTACCGAATTAAGTCGCTATGGAAACACGGCCAAAACAATGTCAAAACCATTATTTTCTATCATTTTGTACTTAAAAAACATATAAATAAAATTTTAAAGCCGTAAGAACTAATCTTTTTTATGCATTTCAGTTGCGCAATGGACTGAAAATCGGAAAAAAGATGAACGGCGTCGCTCCGCATTTTTTACACTGAAATTTTGTTGAGTGAACTATAAACAAAAAATCACACGATCTTCATGTACAATTTGGAATTAATAGACACTCGTAATGTTTTGAAAGAACTTTCAAAACATTACTCATGTCTATTAATTTCCAAATTGTACTCGAGATCGTGTGATTTCCTATACTTATTATTTCGTATGGAAAATTAAAAATAAACCGGAAAATTAAAAATAAACCGGGAAATTAAAAAATAAGGTCTATTTGTGTTGGGATCATGTAATACATGCAAAACATATTTGGCAGTTTACAAGTCTGCTATTTGTGGATGAAAATTGGATTTGAAAGAGTCTATTGAGATTTAAGACCTTATGGGTCTATCTATGCATTATTGCCATAGTATTGAAGTAGTTTTAGTCTTTCTGTTCCTGAAATTCAAATGGTGCGGTTCAAATATCTCAATTTTTGACTTTTAAGTAGTCTTATAGAAAATGCTTCCCCTGGATTATATACAATTAGGTGTGGTCAATATTAGAGCAACCTAGTATTTATTAAATGGTTCAGAGTTCCTGTATTTCATTTCCAAAAYATTTGAGGAAAAATGAGGGATTTTAATTTTTTAAATTTTACATGCTTCATGTGAAATTGCCCATTGCCCTCATAGATACAATACGTGCCTGAGACACAATATCATATACAAAAGTGTCTGTGTTTACATATACACAAGTGTCTGTGTGTCTATGTGAGACATATCTGTCCATATACAAGTGTTTACTGTGTATATGTTATTATAGTGCATATATATAACAAGAGTCTATGTGTATATGGGTATGTGTGTATATCAGGAGTTCCTAGCTGAGACACATATTTTTCCATATACGATTGTCTATGTGTCTAATACACAAGTGTCCAATGTGTATATGGTGTATATCAGAGGTACTTGAGACATGTATACATGCAGGACTAATAGAGTGTTTTCACGTGGCATCACAAGCAGCCACATTGGTGTACCAAAACAACATTTTCTGTCCTATGGGAATTGAACTCTATTTTTATGCAAATACTATGCAGAAAGTTTCTATTGTTTGGTACACCAATATGACTGCCTTCTCACATGAGTGAAAATGCTCTATATAATAATTAATAATTTAATATGTCTATTTGACATGTAGACTCTTCCACAGACTCTCGCTTGTCTGTTCCGTCTCCACGCTTAGAGACTGTAACAGTACATGTAACAGTACAGGACTTATGGGTCCCAAAAACTTGGACTCGGCGTGCTTTGGGAACCAGTCTCTCTCGTTTCAATATTTTCAAGATGACGGCGAAAGCGAGAGAGACTGTGTGCGAGTATTTTGGTTCCCAAAGCACGCCGGGTCCAAGTTTTTGGGACCCATAAGTCCTTTCGGTCATTGTACTGTTACAGTCTCTAAGCGTGGAGACGGAACGGACGAGCGAGAGACTGTGGAAGAGTCTATTTGCCATGTTCCATTGGAAGATGCTCACATGCGCATTACGAACATCATATTACTAATTTATGATATGTTATAAATATAAAAATATAACATAATCAAAAAAATGATAGTCAAATTTCTGAAAATAATAATAATAATAATAAACAAATAAAGAAATAAATGAATGAATGAATGAATGGATGGATAAATGAATGGATGAATGGATGAATGGAAGGATAAATGAATGGATGAATGAATAATGCCCACCTATCGATTCTCTCCAATTTTTCTTTGACAGCTCCCCCCCCCCCCCCCCCCCCCCCCCCCCCCCCCCCCCCCCCCCACCATGGGGTCCTTTTAAAAGTTCCCTCTGTAGTTAATATGGATGGTCTAACCACAGGCAACCCAAGCTCACTACATTTATAAGAGAATGTATGGGGATTTGGAATATGCCGTATTTTATTTGGAAAAACGTGAATAAAGGTGTGTCGACTTAACTGTTGTGTGGATTTGTTTATTTTGAACTCCTGTATACAGTTTCAGCTAGTTTTGAAAGGTATTTAATTAAGAAAAAAATATTAACATTTAGAAATATAAATAATGACTTGTTGTTCTAGTGTTCTTATTCTCGGTCTTTCAAGTAGCAGTTCTGTGGATGATCTTAAGTTATATCTAGATGCAGCCTTAGGCTTAATGAGTTCAAAAATATATTCCGGTGAAAGTCGATTTATACCCTTGTAAGTGATTCTGTATTTAATGGGTAGCCAGCGTAGCGTATACAGAAGTAATGTGATCAAATCGACTGATATGTCTCGCTGTAGCATTCTGCACTCGTTGGAGTTTGCATAAATGATTGGCCGGCAGCGTGAGTGAAAACGCTCTATATACACATGTATAGAGATGTATCCATGGGGCTGGGATATAATTTACTGAGAAAGAGCCCAAAGTATAGTATTTGGGAAATTTAATCAGTAATATATAAAATCTATCCTTATAGAATGTTTGACATAAGCAGTATGTACTTTTAGAGATTGGTACAAAATATACTCACAAATTACAGCTTGTATCGACTAAGAACTCGCTGGAAGACCTTGATAACATGCAGTCAAAAGTACTAAAGACGCGAACAACTCTACCGAAAATATGTGTTACGACATTAGGCTCAAATAAATACAAACTATCAGCGGTACGCCCTATTGGGCACAGGAAGCCCAAGCACTACAGGCATTAATAGTTGGCTGGGAAAGGTGCCTATGGTATATGGTAGAGCTTGTTAAACCGGAGAGAATTTTTCCGTGGCGGGGAATTTTATTAGTGTATTATAATATAGATATTATAGACCGCGAAATGGCTAGCGCGGGATGAGGCTGATGTAGGGAAACTTTTGAAGACTGATAAAATAAGCTTCTAGGATCCGATTTCTGAGGTTACTGCTATTTTCATAAACATGCGAACTCGCTAGGTGCGAGCTGCATGCTGACATTTGGTTTTTCGCTTCTGTCAATCAAAACTAATCAGTCGGTACCTTTTATATTTTTGACTGGTGGCAACGAAAAACCAAACTTCAGCGTGAAGCTCGCGATCGCGGCAACAGAGTTCGCATGTTTATAAAAATAGCAGTTAGGTGAAAACCTTCCAAGCAAATCAAGACTAAAAGTCCAAGTAAAGGCAGCGAATGAAAAGCTTGTTATAGAAGGACAGCTGTTTTTAATCGTCCCCAACACTATTAGACAGGTTACTCAGAAGTTCTATGCTATGAGCATTGGCCCGTCCCGTTCTCGTTGGCACCTGGCAAAATAGCAGCTTGAGGAAGACCCTAAGAGTACCTTAGCAGCTCTTATTGAAGCCAAAGTGAACGTTTCCCCACAGATGACTCCAAACATTCCCACAAGACACTATTTCGTCTCATCGATGGCATGGCTTTAGTTGAAGTATTGAAATTAGCGGGCAGTAGTGCAGTTTGCCGAACTTGCACCCAAATACTGATTGGAATTCACCCCGGCTCTCAAACTTGATGCATCACTGGCCTAGGGGCGCTCCTGATAAGGATAACCTATCCACCAGTCACATTTCATATTAAATCTCATGAGTTAGTTCCATACTTTTATTTATTTATTTAAAAAAATATAAAGATCCAAGGTATTAGCCGGTGGGGGTTCATTTGCACCCAATGAACCCCCCCTAAATCCGCCACAGGATTCTGAGTGAGAACTATCATTCTCATGATGATCATCAATATAGTTGAAGAACCAAATAGTATAATATATTGTTTGAATCAGAAAGTAACGGTTTAATTTTTTATTTTTACATTGAGATGTGAGGGCATAGACATGATCTTTTGGTTTGCCAAGCGACTAGCCTTCTTTCCATGCAAGATGTGAAACTGATACAACGTGATACGGTAATGAGCTTTTCCCCCTAAGGCTTATCCTATGACGATAACAAGCAGATAAAGAAAGTAAAAGTCAACAAAAAAGGAATAAATATTCATTTTGCGAGCTTGGGCTTAAAAAACAACACAGAGAACACACACTTTACTATTCCTCCATATTTTAGAGATCACGTAACCAGTCACGTGATAATTTTTAGCGCTTACATATATAGCAGTTGTACATTTTAATTGAAGGTTAACTTTGGTGGCCGATTTCATTCGTATTCACGAAGAAATAGCATTATCAACTGTGTGGAAGCGCGTAGGTTTTTGTTTAGACCGAAACGTCTGTTTAAAAATTGTAAATTTCACAAGTCAGAGATATGTATTCTTCGATTGCACGTTACGTCATCGCGGCCATGTTGGTGCTTTTTAACAAAAGATTTTTCATTACCATCCATTGTTAACGGCACCAAAATGGCCGCCATGTTTTTGTCCTTTGACTCCTTGGGAAAGCTTGCAACCCATCAATAATGTAAGTCATAAAACGACGAGGAACGAACTAAAATATTAACAAAATGTTTATTTGGCTGATAATCACTTGCTAATCAGGTATTCTACGACTTTTTACAACCAAGTGATAATAATTACGTGTTCATTATGTATACATGATTGATTGCAGGAATACAAACTTTATGAGATTTCCATGTTGGAAGAAATGTAAGATAAGTCGTTCATTCAAAAAATATATCAAATGGATGGATTACTTAAAAATCTCTGAAGTAGAAAACAGTGTTGAACTATACAAAAGTCGGAACTTGAAAAATTGCAGCTGCAATTAAGAAAGTAGATTGCTAAACGTGTGGATTACAAAATGATGCAGTTCTGTTGATGTCTTGGGATGCAACCTTCTAGTTTTACAATAACTATAAAGTATATTTAAACCATGCATTAATCTTTTTAATAATTTTACTATTAAACCCAATTAAAAAAATACTAGAACACAAAACTAATGGCTATAAGCTATTAAGCATTAACGTATCACACGCATTGATTGGCAACTATCTTGCATAACGTACATTTAATATATCTTAAGATTTGAATATAAAACCTTGCTATTTAAACTCAATTGTCTAGCGATCCCATTTGCCATAATTCACAACGACTTAACTTAACTACATATTACTACACAAAGCCCATAATATAATATCACACACGATAATAACAGCGCCAAAGTTTTTCAATAGGAGATGGAGTGCATACCAAATATCCGTGAAAAAGTTAACAACATTGTACAAACGAGTGCAAAGTTTTGTAAATCTACTCTCGTGGGTCTACTGAGCTTACTAAGCAACTCAAGACTTATCTTTTTAGGTTAGCTTATTTTTTTAAGTTTAGATCCTATTAGAATTTAGTTTGTTTAAATAGTTGTCTATTAGTTTTTTGATCGTACTTGTAAACAGCGCTTTGAGCACAAGGAAAGGCGCTTTATAAATAATAAATTTATTATTATTATTATTATTATTATTATTATTTTGTGCAAATTTGTACAATTTCATACGAAGTTTTTCACGGACATATAGTATGCACTCTATTAGAGTTAAACTCTATTGCCTTTAACCAACTGACGGGTTAGTTTCTAAACATCTCATTGTATTGACGCAGATGGCAATCACTCTACAATACCTGTCATTACTTAGTTTTGCACTCTAATTGTAGATTGACCCAAGCGTTTTGACGTTTTATTCCAGCGACAACTAATAAATATCTTTTACTGTGATTGTCTTAAATTAGCAATAAATAAGTGTGTGCAGTGTATTATCATACACATCCATATTCTAACCACTGATGAGTTGTGCCCTTACGATCTCGCTGCTGCGATGCCCGCGAACTATTCCTGGAATTCGAACGTTCTTCAGATTGATTGTCGTCCCGTTGAGTTTGTGAGTTTGGGCTCGAGGCGCCTTGACGCTCTCGCCTTGAATGCGAGTTGTCAGTCCCAGATGATATTTTTGACCATCTGTCGTCTTCATCATCGTCGTTGCGAATAGGACTTCCTTGCACCGGCAGATTGGATAAAGTTGAAGACTTTGGTATTTGCTCAGGTTTTTGTTGTTCAAATGAGGTAACCCTAGCTCGGACTACGTTGTTAGCTCCAGATGCAACATCTGACGATCTAGTTTCACTGGAAGGCAACGGTTCTTCAGTTAACGACTTCTGGCGAACCATTACAGCAGCAAAACAGGATTCACCCTTGTCGGCTTTTGTCGGCTCTTTCCGTGTCTTGAGAGGTGATGACTCATCCATACTCCTCGATCGCGCATTATGTCTGGGGATGCTATTCATTCTTCTCAGAGGTGATTCTTGAAGTGATTCGTTTTGTCGGATGTAACTAGCCACTTTTACAGTACTGCTACTGTTATCACTTGGCGAGACAACATTGTTTGGAGAAGCTATAGAACTGGCCGGACTTAACGGTACAGCACTTACAACAGACTCGGTTGCATCAATAAGAACTTCTGACTCACTGTCCACGGATGAATCAAAATTTTTTGCATTTGGAGAATCTTTGGTATGAGGCATTCGTTCGTTTCTACGGGTTGTTGTTTGTAATGGAGAATGTCTCGGAGCTTGCTCTCTGCTTTCCAAGCTGGCGGTTTTCTTCTCTCTAAGACTTTCCCTTTTGCTACCTCTTGTTACAGCAGTTTGCTCTTCCCTGGAAACTCCTGATCTGCTGTGGAAGCTAGCGCTTCTATTAAGAGCATATGGAGACCTTGCAGAAGGATGCTCTGGTTGGAAGTCTGTCTCTGGTCCTCGTGGGTAGGGGGGTGGTCGTCGTTCAGCAGTGCTTGATCGTTTGGAATGTGGAGAACTGTCTTCTCTTTTCTCCGCATCAAGACCTGAAGCTGGACGTCTATGGTATGGAGGTGGGGGTCCTCTTTCGGCAATACTGGATCGTTTACTTTTGGAAGCACTTTCATCTTTTGCGTCCCTCGGATATGGAGGTGGTGTTCTTTCTACAATACTTGAACGCATTGACGAGACAGACATGTTGTCTATTCTTTCCATTTCCTGATCACTTTCGTGACCTGATATTGCACTTGAAAAGCTTGAGCGTCGTGATCGTGGAGGCGTGGAAGGGTCTCTAACAGAATCTTGAGAGTATTGTGGAGATCTGTCATTGACGGACGAAGACATTGGACTAGCTCGCATTCTTCGAGGGACGACAGGAGACTTATTAGTTGGGGGGCTGCTACTACGTGACGAAATTCCTTTCTTAGATGTTTTTGGAGAGCTGTAGGGGCTACTGTTTTGTTGTGGGATTACCCTAAATGCATTTATTGGAGAAGAAGGAGGAGTGATTCTTGCGTGTCCACGAGAGCTTCGGTTAGGTGTTGACTCAACTGCACTACCAGAAGAAAGAGTATCATTGCTGCCACGAAAACCACCAATTTTGTTCAAATTGTCAAGGCTCTTGGGTCTGTTGAGTCTTCCTGGGTTGAAATTATCAGCAAATATCTCTGATCGAACTTGACGAGCTCTGAAAGCAGATACATCCGACACTTTCCGCTGTTGAACCATCTCGATTTCACGTGTACTCATCATGGCAGAAGTGCTAGCGACAGCAGGATAGTTGGGTTGGTTTCTACCTTTCCTCATAACTACTTCAGACTTGGGACCTAAATTTGGACTGAAGGCACTTTTTGATGCCGTACCCCTGCTAGAGTCACCAGATGTGGAGCTTTCTCTTGAAGCAATGCTGGACTCGTCATAGCGCCGACCTGGTGTCCCATGTAACGAAGATAAGCTGTCATCTGGGTGTTCTGAACCACTTAGAATGCTTGTATCCACATCATCGCTGTACTCAACCTTCAACAGTTGCACAGGGTTCTTTGATTTGTTTGACTCGTCTTTTTTCTGAGGAGCAAGTAAGCAAGTTACGTCAATTTACATGTGACTAAGACTTATTTCTCGGGACATTATTTTACAGATACTTTCCTTGATTCACTTTTTTTATTGCCAGTATTTTTAACTTTTGATTATCAATGTTTATTTGCCTTGTTCAATTAATCTGCCGTGATGAACAAATGCGGCAAATTGCAAGAACGTTGTCAATTGCAATTGGTATTAATCTTACACGGCCTTGCATTGCAGATTGCTCAAGGGAGCTCTTATTTCATTTTAGTATTGGAAGAAGAATATAAACTATGAGAAAAAAGTTTACATAATTTGTTTTTTTATATGACAAACTTCTTGCAATTATAGGTGTATGTAGATATGTACCTTCTTGAGACCAGCCTTTTGGAAAACTTTCTTGAAAAATCCAGGTTTTCTAGAGATAATAATAAACACAATAAATCAAAATCGTTTTGCCAGCAAAAGTGTCAGTTTGTGTGATCATGATTATAATGTATGTATATGTGCTTGCGTGGAAAAATGAGCGTGAAGAAGGCGCAATTATTTCTGAAGTATATCATGAAGTTCTGTTACTACCGTTCGTAAAATGCAAGAAAGCAACGTTCTTGTAAGGAATTCAAAATCACAATTAGCGTTAAGAGCAGTAGCGATTTATAAATTTTACTCCAACGAAGGACTAGCGTCCGAAACGTCAGTAAGTTTTTTCATCTTTTCACGGTGTATAATTTACCCGTTTATCATTACTGTTTCGTTAGAAACACCGACGCAGCTCACACTAGTTTTTAGCTAGTTATCTCTATTTATAAATGCCTAAGTTAAAAACAAGCATATACCAAATATACTTGCAGTAGCTCTTACTAACTATAACTATGTCTGCTTTACTTACTTTTTAGGCGGTGCAGACTCAGAAAGCGCCTTATTCGCAAGGTCGATTTGCTCTTCTAGTTTCTCTTTGGTTCGTTGAAGATTATACAACCTGTCACTATAAATAAATTAAAAGAGTTTCAGCAAAATATTGATTCCAATGTACGCTATAGCTGGACGGCAAGGCAAATGAGCCATGCATAGTACTTACGAGAATATTCGTTCTTCCTCCATGAACTGATCTTTTTCTTCTAAGGATTTTACCATGAGTTCTCGATTCTATCAAAACAAAAACAAAAACAAATAAACAAATGAATGGATGGATTGTTGGATGCATGGATTGATGGATGGATGAATGACGCGAAAGAAAAAGGAAAAACAAATAAAGAAAGGAAGGATGGAACGAAGGAACATAGATTTAACGAAAGGAATAAACAAATTAAACGTGATTGAATGATAATATAGAAAAATGCTTCGAGTGTTTTGAGTATTGTTTTCCAATAATATACTGATAACGATGATGTCTCTCCATACCTGACCCATAAGCCAGCTAACTTTGTCGTGCAGTGCCTTGTTTTCCTCTTCTAATGTAGCATTCAGTTGACTCAGCATCTACAACAATTTTATTCAAAATATTGTCAACGTATTACCTTGGCTTCAAAAGTGATAGCCATAGTTCTAGACAGTAGCATTCGCTTACTCACCTCACATCGATGTCCCATAGTTGTAGCGGAAAGATCAAGTTGATGATAATAGTCACGAGCTTCGTTCAGTTCAGCCACTAAACATGCGTAGTCACCTTTTGTTATTTGCAACTCCATGCGCAGTGACTCCATCTCAATCTCTAGCTGGGCGTTGCGTGATGACATGGCTTCACTCTGGGTCTTAATGGTTGCATTCTGAAGAAAAGAACGAAACGTGGTGAGTAGAAAAATGATGTAAAATAATAATGTAATGACAGAGCCAAAGGAACACTCAGATTTGGTAAGAAATCTTCCTCTTGATTTTAGTTATTATATGTTTCAAGTGGGCAAAGCAGTTTAATACGTTTTAAGTTTACGAACCTGCTTTTCTAAGGCACGAATTTCTTCGTTCAAATCTGCAATTCTCTTGTCTGCTACTGATAACATTTGAACTGTTTTACGATCATCCCTGGATAAGAAGACGTGAAAAATGAAATCAGTCTTTGTGTAAAGTTCTGCCGCCAAAGTGTTTTAGGTTTTGGCATGAATTAAGGCGAAGTTATGTTTTACAATACCTTGAATTGTACGCCGGTTTAAATATAATAGAAGTCGAAGTATTTTTTGGTTTCTGATCTTTTTCTGGCGTCTTTCCTTGAAAACCCTTTAGTTAAAAAAACAATACTTGTTTTGTTTTACAGGGCAAAACCTTGGGCTAAGAAGCTATTCATTATAATCAAAAACAGAAAGCAACAAAGGGATTGGAAGGGAAGGGACGGGACTTGGGGAAAAGAAGAAAGAAAAAAGAATCAATGTAACACCAACAAACTTACTTCTCTCAAGTGTACAATCTGCTTGGAAGACTCTTCAAGTCTATGAAAAAAAAAAAAAAAAAACACGCCACGATTACGCCCTGGTCCAATGAAATTCTAATTACACAAATAAATTTTGTCCAAACATTTGCTATGATTTGGCCAATGGGATGATTTCACTCGCACTGGGATTATTATTGAATCCATTTTCCCAAATGAAGTTATCATGGACGCGGAGGAAAGTGTTTTTTTTTACCCCATACCTATCTTCCATATTTTTAATTTTATCGTCTTTGAGTTCTAGCGCGTGATTCAGCTTGTTGTTTTGATGAACAGCATCCTCCAATCGAGACTTGAGAGATTTTATGCGATCTTCTTTTTGATCTAGTGTACGGCTAAGCTTGTTTACTTGAGAATTCGTTTCTTCAAGCCTTACGAAAAAGTAGATAAAAGAAATAAATGTAGAAACTGAAGAATGGAGTATGGAAAGGAAGACATCAGGCAATGAGACCTTAACAAGCCCAACATACTTTGCAATGTCTTTTATAATGTCAATGACGAGGGAAAGTCCAGATTTTGTTAACTTACTTGCTTTCCATATTATATAAATCTGATTCTAGTTTCTTGTTATTCTGGGTTAGTATTGAGATTCTTGTTTCGTTCTGTTTGATCGTGCGTTTTTCATCTTTATTGTATTTTGCAACATCCAACTCTTCTATCCTGGAATCATATAAAACATAATGTCTTTATAGAGACCTTTTTTTGGAAGTGTTTGTTTTGGTCACAATCAAGGCTGAAAATAACTTTTCGATAACTTGAAGCAGGTCATTTTTCATGCTGGATACATATTTGACATGTAAACATCCAAATTTTGCTGGTCAAATATTTGGCCAAATATCTGGCCAAGGTGAATAATTTACCAGTAAAGTGGTCATTTTTACCAGACATTTATCTAACGACCAGCACTAATTTGCAGCCCAACACAATGGTTTATAATTCAATCATATTGAACATGTTTCTTTAGTGTTATTTTCTTGTAAGGGCCCGCAATCCAAATTAGCCATTCCAAGACTTGAGGAAAAATCTGGGGAGTTGGCCAGCATTGCGGTGAATTGTCGGACTGTTTTTTGGGACAAAATAGACGTCATCTTCGAAAAATGGGGTACTATGGGATTGTACTATGGGGTACATTAAACTAAAATATCAATTTTTGCTTACTGTTTCTCTAGCGTCTCGATCTTTTGTTCCTTGAGTTTCATTTTATTAGCCATTTTTCGTTTTTCTTCTTCCATTTCCTCTAGACTAAAACATTAAAAAGACAACCAATGAATGAATAAAAACTTGACATTATACAGAAACCATGCTATTTTATTCATTTCTTTGTGTGGTTTTCAATCTGCTCTTACTACTTACAACACTAGCCCTTTAACAGGCTCTCCGGGGGAGGGATGTATGTATGTGTTATGTATAATGTGATCATGTTCGCAGGCTATGAAAACACTGACCCCTCTCACTTAATCTTTCCTTGTATATAGTAATTACTTGATCTTTCATTGCATATAGTAATGTATAATGTGTACTACATACTTTCTTGTAATATCTGCCAGCTGTGAGTCCTTCTCTTTCAATGCAGCTGTAATTATCTCTTCTGATGATGTAGCACTTTTAAATTCCTCAAGTCTGAGTAAAAATAATAATATTAGAAACATCTTTCTCTACAATAACTCCGAAAAAAAAAAAGGATTTGCAGCCGTCATCTACTGAAATCTTTACCTTTTCCTTAATTCTTCGATTTCATTGTCTTTTCTTTCAATCATGTCCATCAACTCTAGTACTCTGTAAAGATATCACAATGATACATGCACATAAAAACAATGCCAAGGCAAAATGAAACAAAATAAAAACTAAAAATGGAAGGAAAAGTGCTAAAGAAAAAAAGCCAGGAAGAGAAAGAAAAGAATAGAAGAAAGAAAGAAAGAAAAAAAAAGAGGAAAATCTTAAGAAAAAAGAAGGTAGAAGGATGGCAAGAATAGATAGAATAAAAGGAAATGTCTTACCTCTTTTTACTTCCTGATAACTTATCGGTTCTGGTTTCTAGTAAAACTTCCAATTCTTCTTCTCTAAAATTAGAGAGTAAGTCATATATACCCTGATTAATATAGCATTAAAACACCCTATCATTGTCTTACAAATGTCATTGTGACTACAGGTAGTAACATCTTAAAGGTCCATGCATGCCCTAAAACTGTTGTGAACTAAGTAACTAACTGTTACCTCTTTTCGTAGCTTTGTAATGTTTTCTCTAGTGTCCTTATATTTTCTTCTTTCTTTCGAACTGATTGGTCCAGCTTGTTATTTAGATTTAGAGTTTCTTCCAGTCTGAAACAAACAAAGCAAGTATATATTAGTAAGTTTTTCGTTTTTTTTTTTGTTTTGTTTTTGTCTTTTTTTCTTTTTAATTAGTAGTGATGAGGTACCTGGAACTATCCCATGATGTGCTATGTATCCTGTTTTATAACATGGCCACGATTAGAACAAAATTTGAATTTTTTTTTTGAAAAACAAATATATTTTACGATTTTGCTGTTTTATAAAAGCAATGGTTAATGCTTAGTTGTGCGTATATCCAGTTCTGAATGCACTTGGGATGTTGCTTAAGCACTCAAGAATCTAGAGTTGCACTCGGCTACGCCTCGTACGACTCTTACGCTTCTTTCGTGCTTAGCAGCCTACCGCGTGTATCCAGAACTGGTTATACGCACGCTAAGCATTGACCATTCCTTAAATATACCTACCACAATATATCTTCTATCCGACACCGATTACTTTAATTAATTATTTTCAAAATTTGGTAGAGCTGTCTACTTGTACTGACCAATGCGGTTCAAAGAATACATTTTATTTAAAAGCCGTAACTGAACTAAACACACAAAGGCACTTGGGATAGCCCCATTTCCTCCTCTGGTTTCTAATATCACTAGTGAAACACGTCTGCGCATGCTTCAAGTCCTTAGTCCAAACGTCTTTCTGCTATTGTGAAAATATGTCAATTTACTTTCAAACATGCATGACAAATGTACTTCACACAATGCCAAAGCAGAGTCAGTGCGTGAAACTTATTATTATTTTTTACATTGCCTTTATTAGTGAGCTTGGTCTTTTTTGTATACTCGGAGAAAACTAATATTTATTTTCTCACCAAACTCTTCTAAATTCTTAGTAAACGTGAAGAAAGGCACGCATGCGCAAACGTTTTCCCCTAGTGTCGTTTCTAATAGACCCCTTGCATTGATTTCCTAGAGGTAATGCTCTGGGGGGACCAAACAGTAGGCCGTCTTTTCTTTTGCAAAAAAAACACCCATTGTTTGTCCACCAGACTAATTCCTCTTGGGACTCAGTGCAAAGGGTCCTTTAGTTTGCTATACTGAGTATCTCAATCTGGGGTACAAAACAATAGGTGCCAATTCTCAGGTGATTGGAATTCTTTTATTTTGTCCACCTGATCGAACTGCTTTAACGTCACATGAAAGTGGTCTATACAATCAAAACAATTTCTAACAATTACCTCTTTTGTAGGGTTTCTAATTTTTCATTTCTTTCCTTTTCCTGTAGTTGAGTATTTGACATAGAAGACTGGAAGGATTGAACCCTGAAATATAATGTGTAAAATAACTCAGCTGTAAGAAGAAAAAAAGAAGATCTAATAAAACTGCCCCCTCCCTTTACTACGGGCCTGGGTACATAACATAATAAACAAGTCATACATACCTGTTTTCAAGCTCTGTCAGCCTTGCATCCTTGGCTTTCAGCATTTGATTTAACTTATTATTTTCGCGACCAGCTTCTTTGGCTTCACTCAATCTAGACACAACACATCAATATAACCCAGTCAAGTAATAACACAATGAAGAAGGAGCATGAATATATTTTGCTATGAAACTTTCTCGGTGTCATTCAGCAATGTGGTATATATTTACCTGGCTTCTAGTTCTGCAATCATCATATCTTTCTCTCCGATTGTCATGTCCATTTTCCTGTAGCGATTTACTGAACCATCCAGCCTACATTATGCATCAAAAGCAAGCATTAACCACAACAACGATAAGTATATGGACACAAACAACTATATATGGTACGGTAAACAAAATGTTTGCACTGAAGCTGGACCGCCATGCATCACTCTATCTCAGAAAAGTTGGTAGGAGTTAACCGTTTGACTTTCCAAGCGGCTTTGCCTCCTATGGCTAGTGGGCGACTGCTTCGATGTTTGCATGTTAACTCACACATGGATTTGTATTTGTTATTGTTGGGTTTGTATGGAACGTTGTTGCAACGAGGGCGTTTCTCAGGAAAGTGTGCCATAAAATATTGTATAGTGCTTTTAAGTTGCCACGTATTTCCGGTTCCAACTTCTCACAAAAACGATAAAACAAAGTGAAATATGTTCTCAAAGATGTAACCTCTCCCTGAAACAATCAGAACTAGGGTATCAATTCCGGCCATGATGAAATAGTAAGAAAAATCTTTCTAGAACAGCTAATTATTTTGGACCCGGAAGTCGTTTTTCCAAATGACTGACGTTACACTTAAAAGCCCTATACGTGAGACATAGGGCATGTAACAAGAACATGAACGAACAATGACAAGTGTTAGAGACAGTTCACCTCGAATTACTTTCCCATTTTTTTGGGATCCCTGTTGTTGGGATAAAAACCTGGGCCAACTGCATGTTGTATGAATAAAAACTAGTTTAAATCTGTAAGAGGACAAAATGGCTGTAATAAGACATTGAACATACTGGCTTTGAAGAGCATGTACTTTAGCTTCTCTTTCTTGCACATATTCTTCTAACCTATAACAAACAACAGCATTCAAGTTTACTGTACCCTGTACATCCTGAGTGAACTCTAAGCGCAACAAAACTTAAAAAAATAAAATTAAAAAAAAAAAACAGCCAATAACGACTGATGGAAAGAAATACTTGAGCCTATCGGGAAAGAGCAGAACCAGCATCATTTTAGCCTTAGCCAATCACAATATTTCATTTCCACCTGTTGCTTCGTTTTAAGTTAAAATGTTTTGCCGGTTTTCATTTATACAGTGTAGTTAGGTAAACTTTGCAAGGCTGGTGGACCGTTTTCGCAGAGTACAGTCAACTCTCGTTACAGCGGACACCTTCGGGACCGTCACTTCTTGTCAGTATTTTTGTCGGGGATTTTTCTCCTGTCCGTAATAGCAAGGTGTCCGTAATATCGAGGTGTCCGCAAGGCGAGAGTTGGCTGTAATTGTTGAAACGCTTTTAAATCTGAAACCATAAACACCTCGATTATTTGATAAGAAAAAATAACCTGAATATCAGACCTCGGGGGAAGGGGACCAAGAGAGCTTATTTTCAGGTTAAAGAAAAAATAACCCAAACTTTAAAATCCACCAAGTAATGGGCGAAAACATGGATAAACGAATGGGATGAGATGGATGTGTGGTTAAACACTTCTAAACTTATATTTTTATATTCACAGAAAATAATAGTTTACACTGGAACATCCAGGGTAAAATTCAAGCATTGATTTACGCTGAAACATTATATCAGTGAAGTTTGAACGATTCTTGTCCAATCAGAATTTAGTTAATTTTTATTTATTTTTGGCAAGTCTTTGAACGCATGCGCTCTTATACCAGAAGCCAATCTCGTACCCAGAGCACACGTTCCTCATGGTCAGCACCGAGAAACGAGAGGCTCTGGTTCAAACCGATTTTCAGTTGGCTTCCGGTCCGTGAATATCGGACCGGAAGTTTCAAATGCGCATGCCTTAATCACAGGTAAGCTGATGTTTGGTTACCTTTGATCTTCAGGGATTCAGAACAAACGGTAATCAATTTTTGACCTTTTTAGCTTGAATATAGTAGTTAAATTATTTATCCTTTGCCTTCTTAAAGCTTATTTAGTAAATTTTTCCCCCGGGTACTAATTACTTGTGCTATTTTGCGAGTTTTTAACACGTTTTTTTGAGTTCAAATCATCACGACAAATGCAAGAGCGATCGGCCGCCAACTCGACTCGCACTATAATCCTCGTGAAAATTTGCTTAAATTCCAGTCTCCTTCTCATCTACTTCGGGTATACGAAAGATTGATTATCGTACCACATTCTAGCAAATTTTGAGTTCGATTCAAGCCAATTTAGTGCTTGAAAAATCCACTTATTTCCTGATATTTTCCGAGTCTGTTAGCCATTTTATTTCCGGAACGACTCTTTCTATTGATTTCCCCGGACCAATAGGAATGCTCAAAAAATCGGTTACAACCAGAGCTTCTCGTTTCTCGGTGCTGATCATGAGGAACGTGGGCTCTGGGTAGGAGATTGACCGGAAGCCAGAGCCAGAGCCCTCGTTCTTCGCCGCAGGCCAGAAGAAACGCAGGCTCTGGGTACGAGATTGTACTGAGAGCAAATGTAAATCCCGGCGTTATTTGAAATCGTTCTATTCTCATCAGTAGTGTATCGGTAATTTTACACAACTCAATTGAAAACCCCGATCCAGGGACAGGGCAGGGGATTTAACATTCACGCGGTATTGTAAATCTAGCAGGCCGAGGAGGGGGTGGGGGTAGGGGTAACAATTGACTAGTGCATTAATGCAACAAACAGGACAAGACAGGTCCAGGACATTAGTAGTTAATTTTAGGTTGCTTTTAATCTAGTTTATTTCAAGTTTTATCCTTAGTTATTATAGTTTTATGATCAATAAATGTTTGGTACAATTGAGTTGATATTTGCCCACTTTTTCACGAGCAACACACGACTTACTTCGTTTTTCTATATTCCAAATCGTGAATTTTGTCTTCTCGACGCTTAACGCTATTCTGACGTTGAACCTTAACGGAATTAACTGCCTCCAAACTGGAACCATAAAAATTTCATTTGAAGTAAAGAAATAACAACAGCATCCAACAAGGAATGATTGATGACAAGATCTGTTAATGGTTAGTCGTTCAGGTTACATATTAGTATATTAGTAGATTAATTTAGAACGTCTGATTAGAGCTGGTTAGTAGAACTGAGCTGATTACTGTTGTCATAATATAGCCAGTTAGAGTTAGTAGCGTTACACTAGTAACCTTTAGTATTAATATGGTTAGTATTAGATGATTCAAAGTTCAGTCAAGTGTTAGCGTGCCGGCGTGTCTGGGTCCTCGTCCCTTATAGACAC
The DNA here is from genome assembly GCF_009602425.1 of Actinia tenebrosa. Next base: position 36,366 of record NW_022261795.1, on the reverse strand, counting down.
TGGCCGGGAAAGACAGTCTGTGTGGGGACTCAAAGGGGGAGGGATGAAAAAGAGATGAGGACCATGATAAAATAATTAAAAGAAATACACCTATTTCAATAAACGTTGTCATCATCAAAGGCGATAGGCGATAGATCATTCCGACATGGAAATGGTTTCGTTAAATACGACGAACATTGAATCAGTCTCAACGCTAAGGTCCATGTTCTTGATGAGAATAAGAAGCAGAAACACAATTCATTCCAGCTATTCTTGGATCTCGAAATGACATATATCCTATTGCTTTTTACCTATCACCTTTGGTGATGACAACGCTTTCTGAAAGTGTATACATCTACACCTACTTGCAAGAACGTTGTCATATGATATTAGAACATTAGTAATTTAGTGAGAAAGGAATACATTAAAAGACAAAAGAAAAAGTTCAGCTTCAGTGATCTTCTTTTGTTTTTTAATATAATTCCTATCCCACTAAATCACTGTTCTATTTTCGTATGACAACGTTCTTGCAAGTAGGTGTATGTCCAAAAGGTGTATGTCGCACCGATGTGAGGCTTAAAGTTGTGAACAAAGGAATCTGGCGTGACTCAAAGTAATCTGGCGTGATTCAAAAGTCACGAATCACGCCAGATTCCTTTGTTCACAACTTTAAGCCTCACATCGGTGCGAGTTTTGAATTTGGTCTATAACTGGTTGTAAATTCCACAAGGATTAGAGCCGTTCTTCAAGGTATGCAGTATTTAATACTCACAAGACAACTGACCTTTTTGAAAATAGCTGTGTACAAATCAGTAAGTACCTCAAGAATTACGAAAGAGTATTACAGTGGGGCTAACTAACCAAGGCCACCCAAACAAATTTAATATCAAATTTACAAATCAGATTTTTGACGCGGAATAAGACGATGATAATGAATTCTGGAGTCTTAACTGTTTCTTGGTCACTCCTGGTTATAAACACACATTTATACAAAGATATATGCTTTTAAAGGGAAAACGTGAAAATTTGTGCTGATTCTATTGTTTAAATACTCAATCGTCGTGAGTTGGCTAATTTGTATGAAATTTTGTCTGGTTGGACTTGGTTGGCGAGTCACACTGTGATCATCATGACGTTAAAACACCAAAAGTACAGAATCAACACATCTGAATTATTACCTTGCTTCTAGCTCACGAATCTTTGTATAGTTTGCTTGGGCGTTTGCAATTTGTTCCCTTTCCTTCATTTCAAGCGTCGCTTCAAGTTCTAGTATTCTGTTAATTGATAACTAATTTGTTGAAACTGCTACGGTTGAGGGTAAGTTGGGGACAAATATCAGCCATTTTGAGGTTGAGGAAAACTGGGTCGAGTTGGTATTGCAATGCATTAAGGGGCGGTTTAAGGGGACATATTTCTCAGATGGCGTCTATCCCCCCCCCCCCCCCCAAAAACAGTCTTACAATGCAAGGCAAGATTTCAAGCCACTCCTGGCTAGTCCATTTGCTTTGCTTGTTAAAAAAAATCGCCTTTCCGCCTCTACTTGGGTAACAGAAAACCACCTAGTGAAATCTTGATTGGGGAGTGGGGCTGGAGACAACTTCAATGAGAAAATCATCCAGAAAAGTAGTAATACTAGTCGTTCATGCTACTGACACCGAAATGATCATCGATTTGATTGTCAGGAGAACACACTCTACGGATAGCTCACCTTTTACCCAGAGCTTTAATCTTATCGTCACGATGTTTTAGGTACTGATTGAGTTTGTTGTTTAAGTTTACTGCATCCTCTACTTCATCGAGCCTATCAATACATGGTTTAATGGTGAGCAACAATATCAAAACAATGGGCCACACAATCTCGAGAAACTGGATTTGGGGCATGTCAATAGATTCGGCGGCCATCTTGAATTTTATTGTATTAATTAAGACATTATGGGATACCGAGGGGTCAATGATTGGAAAATTTATATACTACAGAACTTAACGCTTCTCATTGAGAAGCACATCTAAAAAGCAGTTAAATTTGCTGGTGGTTGGAGCAATCATATGCGAGACACCAAGACTTCATTTTTTTTAAACGTAACCCCGCCTCCTTATAATCTAATAATTCAAGACGGCCGGCGTATAAGTAAAAGACAGACTTATTTGCACAGGCTTAGCCTCGTTTATAAATCAGATATTCAAAGATTTCACAGATGCCATTAAAAGGCCATGGGATTTCAAAACTTAGGTATTGTTTCAGCTACACATTCTTTAAGGACATTACAGTTGACTTAAGCAAGTCTAAGCCTGTGAAGTCATTGAGTCTTAAGTCCCAAAACACAGACGTTTTTATCGAATGGAAAAGGGAGTATTCATGCAATCGAGTTTGAAATGAAAGGTCAACCCCACCTGTCCTGCAGTCTGTTGATTTTGTCATCTTTTTGTTTTACGCTTTTGAGTAACTTTTCATTTGTTGTCATGATATCATCCAGCTCGTCCAGCCTACGTAATAAGATGGGGAAAAAAAAAAAAAAAAAACGAATGAATTTAATCTGAGAAGCTGTGCTACGATCGCGTGTGGAAGGTTGGGAAGGTGGGGCCTGTCAAACACTCACTTGAGGTTTGGAATAAATGTGAAAACTATACATAAAGGTTTCAATACAAAATAAAACAATTGAAAAATAAAAAAAATGAATGGGATTTCATAGTGGCATTTTTACAGCGTGGCTATTTATCCATTAAATTCCAATTGAAATTTAGAAGTTGATTTTTCTCGGAGGAAAACTGGAGAATCTGGAGAAGACACCTCGAAGTATAGAAGAGAACAAACAACCAACTGTACTGACATACGACACCGAGTCTGGGGATCGAACCCTTGGTGAAAGGTGAGGCCTTGGTTAAGTTGGTACAGACCAGTTCACTAACCACTGCTAATAATAATTCATCTTTATACTCACTCATCTTCCAGCGCTTTGATCCTCTCATCTTTTTGGTGTGACGATTGGCTCAATTTAAAACTCTCGTTGACTATGACTTCCGATTCCTCCATTCTAGACAAGCATTTTATAACAGTTACATTTTATAACATTTACCATAAACGACATTTAACATCAATAAAAAAATCGTTACCTTTTTTCGAGTGAAGCTATTTTTTCTTCTTTAATCTTCATGGAATGAGTCAATTTGTGATTCTGCGATTTTTCGTCTTCTAGGCTAAAAAAAAAATCATAACTTTTAATTATCTCAGTTAAGAAATAGAAACTTCTTTCATGGGTTACTAGTATTGACCTTGACATTACCAGATGCCCGAGTTTTTAGTATTTGTCAGACACCAAATTTACAAAGGCCAGAGGATTTTTGGATGAAGTCACACAACCACAACTGAAATACATATGTAGGGCTCACACAGAAAAAACTGAAGACATTGCATTCAATTTTATGAACTAAAACGTAATAACTGCAAAAATAATAGCAGTGTTATTTCTTTAAAAATTAATTTGAGCCACAATCTATCAATAAATTTTGCTGAAATCTCTGAGTATTTCCATGGTCTAAAGCATGAATTTTCCTGAAATTATACAGCTATAGTTCAAAGGAGGTTGATGGTTTTGTTGCATGTTGCGTACCAAGTCCGAATTGCACTATTGGCGATGTGAAGTCATTTATCGAAAGGTCACAAGGATATAGAATTTAAACAATCTCAGTCTGCAGTTATCATAGTCCCGGTACATTTTTTTCTGTGCTGTTAAATATGAACATAATGAATTCCAAACTTGTAAACAACATGCGACAAGCTGAATAGGACGTTTGCATGATGGCGTCATTTGATTCCGACTACCAAGATGCTTGGTGATGTTTTTCCTATTCAAATTTGTATTCCCTCATGAGAATAGTAAGAAAATTGGTGCTAATTAACTGAACAAAAGTATCTAAGGGAGTCTGGTCCTATTTCGTAGTTTTTCATGTGGTTTCCAAGAGCGTGCTAGCTCTGTCACGAGACCACTCGTTTATTAGCACAGAGGACTCACCAGTGTTCCAGTTCAGTGAGTCTTTCATCTTGGACTTGCATATTTGAAACCAAAGTCGAAATCTTTTCTTCTTTATGTTTTAGAGTTTGTTGAAGGCCTTGTGATAATTCCACATAACTTTCCAGCTCTCTCACTCTGTAACAGACAGTACGCACTCATTTAATATCATAATCTAACATCATCAGTGTCTATCTATAGTTCAATTACGAACTGATAATTTTGGGGTCGGGTATTTTCAACATCAAAATCTTACGCATTATAAGTATAAGAATTTAAAAAATCATCGGTTTTATTATTTTTAACACGAAATACGACACGATTTTGCAATTTGTTTTGAATTCGCCTCTTAACCCTCTGTTTTGGTTACATGTGGTTTTAAAACCATCAAAAACAAACAAACAAAATTAGAAATAAAAACAAACAACTGAAGAATAGAGCACGGAGCTCTTAAAATTTAGTCAGCACTAAAAGGACACTTCAAGTTGTCAAAACATCAGGACTGGTCTAGTCTCCCCCACAGCCGCTTTCAGTTTCGTCACGCAACGCTTTCTCCCCTGAGTAGCGGCTGCTTACCCGAGCACAACATTCCTTTCCTATTATCTGCGTTCAACCAATCAGAAAAGTGTCATTGTGTTTCAAGAACCAATCAAAACGTTTCGAATTTGACAACTTGTAAACATTCGCGAGAGAAATAATTCTAAGACGCATTTGAGTGGAAGTTGGAGAAAATCTTTGGGAAATTAAAATTGAATTCGTTCTTGTTAAATGTTTAATGCCCCCCCCCCAAAATTATTGGAGACGGAACTAAGTGTTTTCTTTGTTCATAAAGAAAGAAAAGATTTATATTTCTATAAGTTTAGCTATCGAGCTCGTACCAAAATATTAGAAGCAAAAAGAAACTGGAAACTGTGGGGGAGATTAGGACTGGTCTGGCTTGTCACAAACTTATCCAACTGGAGAGGCGCCCAGTCAATATTACGCCCAATGACATACGATGCAGTATTGGCAGAAATACAAAATGCAAACAAATAGATTGTCAGCAGAGACCCAATTGATAAAGAAACCCCTTTTTACCACAGCAACTTTTGTTATATACAAACTATACAATAAGATGTACACTCCGCCTTGTTTAGCTTTTTGTCCGCTTACTTGGTTTCGAGTTCTTTGACTTTGGTACTTTTCTGTGAGCAACTGTGTAGGAGACGTTGATTCTCGCCTTTAAAGTCTTCAAGACTTCAACGAAAAGAAACGGCAAATATCAGGTTAGCATCGATGACAGCACAACTACAACTCTAAGGGCACATAAGGGTGGTTTCTTCAGCTGAGTCATCAGTTCTAGATGTTTTTACCTCGACTCAATATCTATTATCTGTCGCATTTTCAGGTCGAGATTCTGACTGAGTCGCGTCTTCTCAAATGTCAAGCTTTCGATTTCCTCAACCCTAGATCAAGAAAAATACACAAAGTCAAAAATTCAACAAAAAAATTGTAAATTCTTTTTTCGATTTTATTTCTTCTTATATTCTCCAACATTTATAAATCGTAAATGGAAAAAGAAGAAGAAACGATTTTGCTTTCCATAGCTTAATAAGAGTTTATTTCTTCTTTAATTGTCATGGTTGGCATGACATGACTAGCTGGCTAATAGTCAATTAATCAACTGTCAAGGTTTAGTGTATCGTAGTAGTAAGAAAATGAGTACGAACCCAACCAAACACGGCTGAAGTAATTTCTTACCGAGACTCTAACTCTGCTATCTTTTCATCTTTCAATTTAGTGCCGTGTTGCAGCTTGTTGTTGGAACTTGTCAAGTCTTCAAGCCTGAAGTCAAACAAAGCCTCAATTACTGTATGCAAGTTTTTGGTCAATAATAGAGAGTTTAAGATTCTCGTTTACGGCAAACGTAAAGCGTCAGTTGATCATGAAAAAGGTCTTTAAAAATAATGAAAAGGAATTACCAAAATCTCCAAGTAGTAGATAAACAAAAGAATACTTGTCTTTGTCGAGAAGGTTTGCAAAAGGTGAAGTGAAATGTAGGGAAACGATGAAAACATGGTGACGTTTACCGTTTGCGGGAAGGAAAAAGGCGGGAATCTTAATCTGTCTAATAATAATAATCTTTCTATTTCTACTCGGATTTGGGAGTAGCAGAGACTGCTAATAGAGAGTTTTAGATTTACGTTCACGGCAAACGTGAAACGTCAGTTGACCATTAAAAAGTTCTTTTAAATTACTGAAAAAGAATCGCAAAAAAGTCCAAGTAGTAGAAAAACAAAAGAATATTTGCGCTTGTTGAGAAGGTTTGCAAAAGGTAAAGTAAAATACAGGAAAACTATGAAAACGTGGTCACGTTTGCCGTTTGCGGGGAGAAAAAAAAGTCAATCTAAAACTCTCTAATATCTCCGAGTCCACTCACACGAACTACCACAGCATTGGAATATTTTATTGAATATTTTGGTTTTTACGGAGGGAGGAAACCCGAAGAAAAACCCTTGTGGCAAGGGAGAAAACACAGCAAAAAAAACCCAACTCACATATGGCGTTGGTTGGAATCGAACCAGCAACCCGACCCGTTGGACTCACAGCGGTGAAAGACGATGCATTAGAAGCGTACGCCACCAATGCCACCCAGGTCAAGGTATTAAAGGCAACAAGAAACATGATTTACATACCCTACATTAAGGGTGTGACTAACTTATATTTTTAACATGTACACATACTTGTTTTCCAGCTCCACTATTCTATTGTCTCTGACTTCCAAAGCTTTTTTCATTTCAGTGATTCGGTCGTCTTTCGCTACAACTGAGCTATTTTCAATTTCGGACAAACTGTGGGGCAAATGGGAGAAAAGAAATAAATACAATGACTGGCAACCGAAAATTTACCTCTTCATGCATGAAAACTAGATTACCTGCTCTCCAAAGCATCGATTTTCTTTTCTTTAAGTTTAATAGTGTGGAGTAGTTTATTCCTCTCGCTGTTTGAGTCTTCAAGTCTAAACGATTAATAGCAAAGCAGGTTCAGAAAACATCCAAAACACAAATGATTGTCTTCCAAATTCTTGGTCCTCTCTTTAATTTATTTTATCGATACCGGCCCTATTCATATTCTTTACTGTTTTTTTTAGGGTGACACCCAATTCGAACGACTAGGGTTAAATGAGAGCATTGTAAACCCCATAAAAAATACAAATAGAGGCTTTGCACCATCACGTGATAGCAGCCATGACATGAGGCACAACAATAGAGTCTTTTTGTCCTGGGAAACTGAATTATTTCTTGTGTAAATCAGATTAGACCAGGTTCAGTTGTTCCTGCCTCCATTAGTATTCTGTAAATTGTACACCTGCTAATTGAATTACTTGCATTGCTTTTGAATTTTGTTTAAATCAGTAACAGGATGTCTGGGGAATGAGGATGTCGTGTTAGTAAAACGCTTGCCTCAGTTGCCCCATATGAGTCGAACTTGTTTGTCCTCCTTTTTCCTGCTAGCAGAGCCTATTTTCCTACCGTGTCCACGATCGTGTACGAACGAAACCAGTTTTAAAACCGGATTTTAACCAGGTAAACGTAGAGCGCATGAGCAAACGAAATTTGACGAGGGTGGCTGTCAAAATCATGACATCTATAATCATGACAAGTATAACGTCCTACGTCATTCGGCAGACCCCACTTTTCTCTTTTCTCCCTCCAAAACAAAAGGAAAATAGGCTCTGCTAACAGGAAAGTACTCTTTCTGACTTCTAGGGTTTTTGCCGCCCTCCAATTTTTTTCTCCCTCCTCTTAAAACGACCCTGACCAATTCAAACTACTGATAGCTGTGCTCTGGGGTCATTACATGGATAGTATAGAGGCCGCCAGTGGCGCCTTGACTTGCTTTGACCAAGTTGAGCTACCTCATTGCTGTACTTACGGTGGTGATTAGCGATAACAAGTATTTTTCTAACAAGTATCTTCATTAAAAATGAATATAATAAGATACAATATTTGTGAAAATGTTGTATGTGACATATATTCATGTCGTATCTATTACTAAAACAGCCTTCTGGGCTGAAGGCACGCCAAATTTAAAGATCGAATTCTCTACTCTCACATCCCCATAATGCCTTGCATCTTTGGGGGGTAACCATTCAAAAAACTGTCCCAAATTGAAAGGTTTCTTAATTGAAATTATACTATACCTGCTTTTATCTGCACAATACTGATTATCAGTTTATTCCGAGTTATTTTTGCGTGTACAGATCATCAAGAGTTTTGGTCTTACAGAAAATGTATTGACTTACAAAACAATGTTTAAAATTTACCTTAAACGTCTTCAAGCTTCTATCTTTTTCTGTTTTTTACTTCCTCATTTTATTTTTGGATACCAAACAAGGTATTGTGGGTTTTTACCCTCTGGTTACCCCCAAAAGACGCAAAGTATTATGGGGATGTGAAAGTAGAGAATTGAAGTTTAGAGTGTAAAAATATATGAATGGCTGGTATTCTTACTTGATGTCTAACTCCCTGTTTTGCTTATCTTTGACATCCAAGTTGCTTGTGAGTTGTACAATCTTCTCGTCTTTCTGTTTTACAGTGTCTTTCATCTTTTCCACTTCGCCTAAAGACTCCACCAATTCTTCTATTCTGGAAACATGATAGCAACAACAATGACTAAATCCCTGACAGGTAGTTATAGGATTGAAATAACAATGGATACTCGTAAAAAGAATTATTTTTACGGCTGAAAAAGGATGACAAAGGAGTTTTTAAGGTATGAATATGAATTCCAAGGCCAATTACTGGAAAATACGCTAATAATAAAATGCGTAATCATCGATAGACACTAGGCCACTTTCACGAATTCCCAACCAATTAACCACCATATCATTTTCTCAGGTACTGATGAATTTTACGTCAAAGCTTTTTGCTCTTTAAGACTTAGGCCCCGTCCACACGTGTCCGCAAATTTTTGTGTCCGTATCCGCAAATTTTACGAAAACGGATASGTGTGGACGGTGAAAACGATTCGAATACGCTGCGTGTGGACGCAAACATTTTCGTATCCGCAAAAAATAATTTGCGGACACAAAAATTTCCGGATACGTGTGGACGGGGCCTTAGAAGTTTTTTTCCTTTCACCTTGGAATGGCTAATTATCGCTCATATATTTGTTCAACGTACGTTTTGGGTGAACTTATTTGGGGGAGGGGGGCTTTAGGCCAACAAGCAGTTCATTGCGACGTTGTTACAGGTCACATTATGAACAATACGATTCAGTAATAGCTACATTATTCTCGGTAAGCCAGTAAAAACCTAAAATCAACACTCTTTGGTTTAGAATTTAGTTTTAGAGTATGGGCTTGTATTTGGTGGATATCATAGCATGAATTAATAATTAATACGGGGAGGGGGATCTATTTTCGGAGGTTTAAGGTTACTTTTACATCCACTTTTTTAATCAACGCTTACCCTACCTGCGTTCAAGTTGCTTGTTATGCTTTTCTTTCTCACGCATTTTTTGGTTGAAATCTTCATTGCTTTCGTCAAGAGAGTTCGACAAATCCTCAATTCTGCAAAAATAGACCATCTTTGGTGAGTTGAAACTAGTTTGCGATATGTTTAAATATTGAGAAAAGATTAACGAGCATCGAACTTTACTTTTTCTGTAATGCTTGTATTTTTTGGTCCTTTGCTTTGATTTCATCTGATAATCTTTCACTGTCTTCTACAGCTGACTGGAGCCTGTGAGTGTACAGAGGAACAGAAAATCATCAATATGTTTACTGAACACATCTGGCTTTTTCTTTTGAACAGACCTTTTGCAGAAAAAAAGAAGAAAAAAAAACCTCCAGAGTTCAAAACGATGAAAAATATTAACAAAAAGATTCCTCCCTAAAAGAAAGACATACCCTCTTTGTCTCTTTTCACCCCTTCAAGATGGAAAACCAGATTTAAAGTATTTCTTTTCTTTCCTTTTTTTACAGAACAAAAAGCTGGCCGAATTAAAGATCTTAACCTGGAATAGACCTATCCCGAATTCGCTTGCTGGTCACAAAACAATGGTTTGAAGTCGAGGTTGAACTAGTCTCCCCCACAGCCGCTTTCAGTGTCGTCACGCAACACTTTCTCTACTCAGAGGAGAAAGCGTTGCGTGACGACACTGAAAGCGGCTGTGGGGGAGACTAAGGTTGAACTTGATGAATAAAAGAATCAAGTTCAATCTCGACTCCAAACCATTATTTCGTGGTCTGTCAAGCGAATTCGGGATAGGTCTAGGATTGGTACTATAAAATCAGCATTGAGAAACGTCTTTCAACAGAGTAAAAAACGAATCGTTACATGACTAGCTCATTCTTTCCCACCAGAGCAAGGACAGTTTAGAATCTGAAACCTACTCTCTGTTTATATTTTTCATCAACACAAACAATACCTGATGGCAAAACAACAACACTGCCTACCTGTTTTTCAGCTCATAAGTCTCCTTGTCTTTCCTTTTCAAATTTTCGTCACTCTTAGATTTAGTACCTTGTATTTCCTCCAGCCTAAAACAAACCAAAAATACTGGTAATCGATACAGCTAATTTCAAAAAAATGTGGTGAAAGGTTTTTCACGTGCATGTTGCATACTAAGCTTATATATTTTTATTAGATTTTCGCATCATATACAACTATTGCAAAAAACATCAGATTTCTCTCACCGACAATTTTTGAAATAGATGTATTTGTACTCAACTGCAGATAGACCTGTCCCTTCTGATAATCAGAGTGAATCTAACGATTCTTAGCGGATTGCATACCTTTGAGTATAATCTTGTACTTCCGATTCTCTTTGCCGCACATCTTCTTGGTATTTCTTCTTTTCATGCAATGTTTCTTCGAGTCTAAATCACAAGAACAAACTTTAAATTTGCCAAATGTGCAATAAGCTGTTCCGAAGTTGGGCATAACCTAGGGCATATTTTTTTCTTCATGTCAGACCACGCGTCATTCCATGTGGGTGCGCGCATCCATATTCATTTGTTTTTTCATGCGCAACTGCTAAACGCGAAGAAATGATACTATAGGAGCTTGCACCAACACTGACGTGATGGCAGCCATGACAGGAGGCACCACAATTTTTCCTCATGTAAATCAAAATAGACTAGGTTCAAATTGTTCCTGCCTCATGTAATGGCTGTCATCACGTTAGGTCTGAAATGGGAAAACATTACACCTAAGATAAAGGGATCTATCCTAAAACTTAAGTTGAGAGCAATATTTTTTAAATTAGCTATTCCAAGGTCGAGGAAAAATTTGGTCGAGTTGGCATTGCTGGGCAATGTGGGACTATTTTAGGGGACATATTTCAAAGATGGCGTCTATTTCGTCCCCTAAAACTGTACCACAATGCACTGCAAAGCTAACTCGACCCAGTTTTTTCCTCGACCTTGGAATGGCTAATTGCCTGAAATGGTTTGGTGCGTTCCATAAAGTTTCAACGATAATTATATATGCAAGCCGAATGATTAAACTTTACTCTGGAAACAGGTTAAGCTCTAGTAATGTGAAGACTTAGTTATGCTTTTTTCACTGAGAGCTGTTTAACTTATACCATTACAAAAACAGAAATAAAACTCATTACGTATTTTGACTTAAGCGTAATATCACATTACATAACAGTTCATGCATTTACAAGGAAACTACAAGAAAGTTTACAGAATAACAATTGATTTAGCAAACTTTAAACTCATATTGAAAGGCCAACGTTCGAGTGTTTGAATGATGTTCTTCACAGCGTTCTTCACTCCCAAAGTCTTGGAATGGTTTCCTGTTCTAAGGATTAAACCCCATCATTTCCATAAAACATTTTGCTACACAAGCAAATCTTGACCCCCTCTTGAATATACGGAGACACGACTAATGATGGTCAGCTTGACGAAATCCATATTATTTGCTGTGATTGTAAACAATAACTTTTTAAATATATTCCCATTCAAGGTTAAGTACACTGAAATGCACTGTCACCCTCCCAAGACATATCGTACAGGGAGATCGACGTAAGAACCTGCATGGCCTCCTCAACCCGGATAAATTGTACACACTCCTTAAACTAAAACCTCTTATTATAGAAACTAGCGTTATAAGTAAAACAGTACAACAAGAGTAGAGGCTGAGCCGAGTACTTGATGCAAAAAGACAATATACAATGATCTTGACAAAACAATCGTTTATTCACGTTTTTCCCTCTAGTTAAAAAATTAGAGCTGTTTCAACGTTTACATGGATGATATATATTCGAATTTGTGGTCGACACGTAAATGTTGTTTTCGATACAGGACCCTATTGATTTAAAAATAAATTATTCATACTGAACGTTTATTTCTATTGGGGGAGGAGAAGGGCTGGGGCTTTAAAGTGAAGGGTCACGAGTAAAAAATTGAACAAAACTTTTAATTTGACGATAGTTCCTTGTCTACTCGATAGAAGGGTACTGAATTTCTTACTGCGTGAAAGGGGAGGGCTACAACTGTATTTTAAAAGTTACTGCGAATCGCCTAGCCCTCCCCTCCCCCCAATAAAAAATGTACCTTCCTAAAAAAACTAAAAAAACCCCAATATTTTTATATTTAGGTACAATCATAAGCCTTTTATCACACACCAATCAAAAAATCATAAATTAAAGCCATAACTCTTTTCTTTCGCATTTATTTTTCGCGCCAATGCTTAAAACCATTTGCATGGATTATTTTTCTCTACCCGGAATATACAGTAAGAATTCGAAGGATCAACTTGCTCTTTCTGTAGCACATCAAAAGTACAAGTCACTTCTTGGGACGATTAGCAACTGATGCACGATAGGTTAACATAAAACCATGATAGCAATTTATTTATATATTTTTTAAAAGCTTTCCAGTATCACTATCAATCACGTCATAATAATCTGTCATAACAGAATCTTTTTTGTTTAAATCATTAATGGTTTAAGGCATTTTACACAATATATTACCGCTTACGACCACGAGAATTCAATGCATATAATACTAAAGACTTATAAAAACACTATATATATATATATATATATATATATATATACTTAAAAACCCCAAATATAACCAAATGTTCTACTAATTATTCGCTGGCCAATAGAACAAGTATGGTTTAATTGGATGTGGCGTATTAAATACTTTAAAACATGTCTTTTAGTTCCCTAGGATTTTACATGGTAGTTTGTTTTCTTCCTCTACCAGCCCCTCCGTAATACCGTACAGAGTTGTTGCGTGACCACCTTGACCTTCTTCCTGATCCACCAAACTGTTGTCTGTCACGGAACTCTTCTCTGGGAACTTCACCTCTTCCATACCTTTCCTCCCTGTTTGTTTTCGATTCATTTAATGTCTCATTCCTTCTTGGGTTTTTATCGGTAGACCGTTTAACTAGTTTGATTTGTGCTTTCTCTTGTAACTTTTCTTTGTCTTTTCTAGCGATTTCATTACCGAGGTGCAGGATCCGTGTAGCTAACTCGTCCCCGTATTTATCCTGAATACTGCCTTCCAYTCTCGTGATCTTGTTCCATGTCATGCGCAGTGCTTCTTCATGGTGACTGATTAATAAATCTAGCAACATTTCTGAGGCGCTCTTTAAAATAACTTCCCACCGTGCAACAAACGACTCTGTGACATCACTAACGTAAGGCGTGGCATTAAGTTTCAGTCCTTCTGGAACCATGCCGCGTTCTCTGTAGAGTTTAAGGTTACGCTGATGGCACTCATGCTTGTAATACTTGGATTTTTCTTTTTTCAGTTCGCGAAAGTCGCTTTCCGCCAACGTGGGAATTCGAGAAGACATCGCTGAGGCTGTTGCCGACGAATCTGCCGATACGTTACCTTGAGCATCTGGTAATCTGTGGGACGGGAATGAGGAATTCTCCTGGTTGATTTGGGAAGACGCTTCTTTGCAACACCATCAAGTAGAGTCGTCTACCATTGCTTAACTACTTTAAATGACAACTCATTCGATATGCTAATTATTATCTCGACTAAATGGAGGTTTTCCTTGTCAAAAACAGTCCTTGTCTAATACCAGTCATTCCGCAAGATAAAAACTATGCATGTTATTTAAGTGGAGGAGTCCATGCCAAAAACATAAAGTCAAGCCTTAACCGTTGTCAATGCCAAAAACTGATTTTGTGGAGTCATGCGATTAAACCTTCCCGGACATTAGACCCGAGAAATGCTAAGGTCAATATTATTTAAAAACAAAAAAGGAGGCCGAAACCTTATTACTGAAAAGTCGTTACAAACGTTACGAATAAACAATGGAGATTCATTAGTTGAAATGGTCAGTAAGTTAAAACCAAAATGGTCCGAATTTGAGAATAAATTTGTGAGAAGTCAAGACAATCAAGCGTAAGATGATTTTGATGGTTAATTGGCAATTGAGAGAAGGTGCAAGAGTGCTTGAGTACATGCAAAACATGCAAAGGTTTTAAAGCAACTATTCTACAAGGATATTGAGTAGCGACTACTACTATAATGGTAGGTGCAAATAGGCGGTTCCCCATAGACCACATGTTATGTATATGGTGCAGGTATATCTTATACTAAAGTCAGTACATTGAAAAATGCAATTCTACAAGCATTGTCCGTCGTGCGAGGCTTTGCCTGAAAATCTCAGTTTGTTAACTATGCCATTGAGTTAAGTCGCGCTTGATATCTAACAATTCTAACATGACTGCAAGGTTTTCTTGATTATATACCCCACTACGCCTTCAAAACGAAAGGAAAAATGCAGTAGCTTGTTTGTTTGTTTGTTGCTACTTTGTTTAGCAACGATCAACCCAAAAGTCCTGCAACAATAACTGGGTTTTTCTTGTTATAAAATTACATTGGTGTTTGTCGGGTGTATGATCCAATAGAGGCTTCGCACCATAACGTGCTGGCTGCCATGACAGCCATGACAGGAGGCACAACAATAGAGTCATTGTCACATGGGAAACTGAATTCTTTCTCATGTAAATCAGATTAGAAAAGATTCAATTCTTCCTGCCTCCTGTCATGGCTACTATCAACTATAAACTTATTGACTCACCTGTTTTCAAGTTCAGCTATTTCTTTTTTCTGCTTTCTTATAAATTCGTCTCCCTTTTGCTGTTCTTCCACAGTTTCATCAAGTCTGTAAACAAACCGGTGTTTTGGTATATAAATATTAATATTAATTCATGTATTTACAGTATAATAGCTTGTTCAGTGTTGTATTCTATTCTCACCTTGATTGTAAGCTTTTTAGCTGCCTCTCTTTCCCAGCCAACGAATCAGATAGTTCTTCTATGGTTGACTCTTTTTCTTGTATTCTTTTCTTCATATCTGAAATAACAGCCTCTTTTTCATTGTTCTTATTGGCGAGTTTCGATAGTTCTTTATCTTTTATCACTGCTCTCTCTGCTAAGGAAGCAACGTTTCCTTCTTGATCCTGGGAGCTCTTTGTCTTGTCTTCCAGTTCGGTTGCTTGGCTGACAAATGAAACATTTGAAAGTTAGGAAACGGTAAACATTTGACAACCATAATCACATTAGTATGCATTATTTTCAAAATGTATAACAAATATGCACAAAGAGTTACCTATAATTTTCTTGTTCAAGATGAGCGATCACCTCTCTTCGTTGCTTCAATTCACCAGAAGACATGTGAAGTTCATCTTGCAATGCACGGACACTTCGCGTTAATTTTTCAACTTCTGTACCCCTTTGTTTGTTTTCCACTTTGAATTTTGCAAGTTCCTACAAATAAAAGCCAGCGAATATTTAGTTTAGATAGCACTGTCGTACTTTTGAAATTCTAACACATTTTATTTATCTATATGAACTAGTATAAAAAACCTAATTCAAAAATCCATGGAGTACGTTTACCTTAAGCAAACTGACTAACAAGAAAACAACCATTCATCGACCGCTGAACAAACTAACTAAAGATCAACAAAACAACCAACCAAACAAACAGACGACGGTTATTTCAATGGCAAAAGGATAGCACAGGATAAAGTGCTAAAGTCACATCACAGTGGCAGTTAATGAAATAATTTGGTCATACCTGAGACAAGCGATGATTAGTGGATTTCTCTTCTAGATATTTGTCATGTAACGTTCTATTCTCGCGCTCTAGATCGATAAGTTTTGCACTGGCACCGCGTAAATCTTCAAGGGACTGCTTCAGATGTTGGTTTTGATGGGAGAGTCGTAAAACATCCATTGAGCTAAAGGGATAAAACGAATATATTAATTAAATATATTAATTAGTCTGAGCTGGCAGAGAAAGATATATTCGCGTGCAAATCAGTCAAAGCAGAAGGCTCCATTACGACAATCAGGAGCAAGTTGTTGTTTTTTTTTTCTTTTTTACTTTTCTTTTCAAAATGATATAATTTAGAGTTCAATAACCAGGATCTTAATGTGATAGATTTTTTTGTATACTGCATATCAGTAAAACGTACCTTGATTCATTACATTCACTCGCAAGATTAACAGACCCTAAGACCAAACAAGAAGTAAACTAAGTGACAAGAGTATAGCAATACAAATTACACCATCAATCAAATCATTACACTCAGGCCTCAGACTATTTAGTCTCCTTTACAGTCAACCTTGAGCCCAGAGTCTTCCGGCTGTTTGGTCTGAGCGCACAGCCAAAATTGGTGTCAGCCCCAGACGGAGAGCCCATGAGGATCTGGAAACGACACTAATGATGGCTGTGAAGGGGCCCAAAGACCACCTAAAGCTGTTAGTTAAAGTCTATCTTATTAAACAAGAAAGAAATTATGACGTTAATATCCTTACCTAAAGGGCTTTTTCCTCTCAAAACTTCGATTTCAGCACTCAAAGAAAATACCTCAGCCATGCTAAAATAAACACAACAACATTATCACTTATATTCTTTGCTTGAAAATATCACAAGAGTACTAACCTTTCCTGTTTTTCTAGAGTCAGTTGAGCATTACTTGCCATCACTTCTTTCATCTTTTCCTGGTCATACTGTCGTTCCTGTTTGTATTAACAATTATTTAGTTTTTCTCAATCACTAATTGTTTTTCCAATCCCCTCCATAGTCTGCACATGGCTGGATTGGGTGAGACAGAACATTTTACTTGGAGAAAGAATTATAACTAGTGAAACTCTTAATCCACACACTCAATATTCCATTCTCGCTTTCTCCATAGTTTTCCATTCTCCTTTTTAACCTGTAGGTTCATTATATTCTCTCTCATACGTATTTCTACACTTTATTTCTATTTCATTCAAGGGCGGATCCAGATTTTTTTGAGAGGGAATGGGAGAATCAAAACCTACAATAAGTGACGTCATTTTTGACGTCATACATATACTATGCCGGCCATAATCTTTCATATCGCAAACACGACAACATGATTTGGCTTTCAAGTTATTAACCTACATATGAATCATGACTTTCAATAGGAAAGGTTTAACAATGTCATAGTGAAAAGATTCTCGTTAATATATATAGTAGGATAAAAAAGGGCAAAACAACAAGTTGTATAAGGGGGGTTAGGACGCCCCTAACCCCTCCCCTGGATCCGCCCTTGCCATTCGCCTAGGATCTTACCTCAGCAAGATGATGAATATGAGATTTAAGCTTCTTATTTTCTTCCTCCAAAAATTCTGTGTTTAAAAAAAGGCCATTTGTTGCAACAATGTTGAAAAAATGTTGTGACTGAAGGCCCTATTACACGTTGAAACTTTTAGGTGAAACTTGTATGCAACAGCGTTGTGAGACAAGTTTCAGAAGCAATTGCACCGTGTAACACCCCAGCTTCGCAAAACTTTTTACACGAGAAAGTTTCATGAAAAGTAGAAATGTTTTCTACTTCTGCAACTGAAACTTGTGTCGTGGACAAGTTTCAGGACGAAATTGCGCCGTGTAACAGCCCTGTGAAACTTGTCTTGCACAAACACGTCTCATCTTATTAGTAACCAATTGGTTTTTATAAGGAAAGAGAAATTAAAAAAGCTGGAAACCACTTAAAACCTCTCAAAATTAATTGCCAATTTTTTGTATTAGATCACTGAATTTTTAAAGGCCGGTTTAGAAGGTACGATTTTCGCCTACAACTATCGTATACAACACGCTCGCGCCATCCTACAACTCGAGTCGTAGCGTGTAAATCAAACCTACAACTCGCCTATGACAGACGCGAGCGTGTTGTATACGATAGTTGTGTAATGTAATGACGAATATGATGAATAATTGTGTAATGTGATGATGAATATGAGATTTAAGCTTCTTATTTTCTTCCTCCAAAAATTCTGTGTTTAAAAAAAGGCCATCCTACAACTCGAGTCGTAGCGTGTAAATCAAGCCTACAACTCGCCTATGACAGACGCGAGCGTGTTGTATACGATAGTTGTAGGCGAAAATCGTACCCTCTAAACCGGCCTTTATCTATTTACCCTTGATTTAAAAAAATATTTTTTTCAAATCTCATGCAAGATTTAGTACTAACAATGCCTCTGAGATCCTCAGAAAATATCTGATATATAATCAAAATGTTAGATTTAGTAGTTTTCGAATAAAATACAGTGTGATATATTCATCTAAAACTGAATAAAAAGTACATTTATGGCCAGAGTGGATAAACATGCAGCATCACAGTCAGTACTTGGAAGAACTTGTCAACGTAATCACTGTTTGGTAAAAGTTAGAAAGGCATCTTAATTAGCTTACCAATTCTTTCTTCCTTGCTTGACATTCCAGATAATTGTCCCTCGAGTAATACCTTGTTATCATATAATAACTGATTCTCTTCCTTTAATTCCTACAATCATATGTAAAAGCTTAGAAGAGATAACTAGCTAAAAACTAGTGTGAGCTGCGTCGGTGTTTCTAATGAAACAGTAATGATAAAAGGGTAAATTTTACACCGTAAAATTTCAGGCGCTACGCTGTAGTCCTTTGTCAGAGTAAAAGAGGGAATTAACTGCATCTTATCACAAGTATAAGCCTTCCAGAGTGGCAGGACGCATTACATCATGGGGAGGTTTTCGAAGTCCAACCAAACAAATTTTGAAGGTCCAATAATCACTGTATGAAGTGTTTTCTCAATATTCAGGACGAAAGTATGATATTTTTACGATTATTTTTTGGAGTCTGTGACGTCATACACTCATTTTAAATATCAGTTTATTTTAAATATCAGTTTCGTCCTATATATCGAGAAAACACTTCATACAATGATTATTGGACGGTATTCTTAGGAAGTTTCAGCTGAATCCAAGTTTGAGCGATTTTCATCAGAGTAGCACTAACATTTTTGACATTGAATAACAGAATGATGACAAATCCTGGAGTTTAAACTAATTCCTGTTGACTCCTGATCAAACACACACCTATAAATAAAAATATATGCTTTTGTGCCGAATCTATTGTTTCAATACTAAGTTGTGGTTGGCTAAATTGCATGATACTTTGTTTGGTGGGAAGAGCTTGGGATTGGGGCCAACAAGGACTGACCACACTAGCCCGAGTCCCTCATGGAGGTAACCATGGCAACAACCCTGTCACGCTGAAATTCAGTGGAAAATATTTATCTATTTTTACCTATACTTACCCAGATCAGGGAGGCAGGTGGGTAAATATTGATACACAACGATTAGCAATAAATTTTTGGGCTAGCATGTGATTGATCCGCGTTGACCAGCAAGAAGGGAGAATAAATCAAGCAGCAAGCACATTTCAAGCCCCTGAGACCCCTCAGATCCCCCCCAACCAGCTACTATGTGGAAGACCACTGGCCAGCATTGTCTCAGTTTTAACCTTGCCTAAATTACATTGAGCTTGTTGATTGCCTATACACCCCACTAGGGGTGTACAGGCTTAGGAGGAGGAGGAGGAGGAAATTACATTTATCCTTCTATTCCTTTCAGCTGTTCATCCATAAAATCTCAACTGACTGGTGTATGTAGCATCCCCCATCATACATTGCATCCCAACAACTCTGTTAAGGCTAATAAACAAGAGGTTAAGAATCAGTAGTCTTGACATTTTTTTTTGTTCTTACCTCAGCTCTCTTTTTCAGGTACTCTAGATCCCTTAATTTTTCTTTAAATTTTGCTGCATCTGTCTCAAGTTTTTCAACTTTGTCAGCCTGAGAGCAAAAATAATTTTCAATCAGAACCTCTTTAAAAAATACCATAAAATACTTGTTAAGATAAAGACCTGGGCTTATAATTAATCATAAGGTTCCTTTAAAGGGCAAATAAGCAGCGTCCGGTTAGTACAACAGGCAGATAGCACTATATGACAGCAAAAACTCATCCAGGGATTAAATTTATGCATACCAGCATCCACTTACATCCGGGCGCTAGAGCTTCAGGGATGGCGACATGCAACTGAAAATGTTTTACTTTACTCTGTGTTGTAGGTGAGTTGAGTTTGTTGCATGGTTCTCTCCTATGTTCAAGAGTTTTTTTCTTGGTTTTCTGGTTTTCCTCCCTCCACAAAAATCACAATCCTAAAATTCCAATTCGTTCTTAGGAGATATTCTCAAATTATAGGGTTAACCTCTTTTATCTCATATAACACCGTCTACATGTATAATGTAAATCAAATTTTGGGTATGTATTATTTTCTTAGCAATCTTTCATTTATCTAAAATGTTTTTCCTTGACACAAAGTATCAAGAGTCTTAAAATAATGTCTATTGCGTTTTAATACCACCTGGTGGGGGTTCAATATCATAGCCATTTTTTAATATATTTTTCTTTTTTTTCTTTTTTTTCATGTTCTCAGTAAATAAGAGGTCAAACAGTGAGTAAAATAATATATAATTTACTAAATAGTTGACCAACCTTAGATTTTAACATATCCATTTGATCTCTGTATGTCTTGACCAATATTGCGTCCTGTGACAGCAACTTGTTCTGAAAGAGAAGGGATAAATCAATTCAAAACATTAAATTATAAGAGCCTTCAATAATATTTGTAGTAGGTGTTTAGTCCTAAAAAGTAGGGGGCTGAATCCACTGGTGTTTGTATATAACTTTATTTGGTAATGAATTAATTTTTTGTCAAAATAGCCTGCAGTTTAAGATGAAGTATCTGGCGATACACCACCGGTAGCCGCCTTTTATTGAAAGCTCTGAATTTAATTTATGTCTTTTAATTATTCAAATATTTTTTTTTATATTTTACTATTATAGTATCATAACCCAGGTGTTTATAAAAAAATTGCACAGTTGATTGGTTAAAAACTTTGGACTATTTCACATGCTGCCTGTTGATGCATGCTTATTTAATAAAATAATTATTAAATAATAAATATGTCTCTGCTCACCTCTTGACGAAGTCTTTCAACTGTCTTTTTAGAAGCAAGCATTTCTTCTTTGAGTTCTGCAAAAAGAGAATTCTTTTCTTCTCTGAAAATCAGAAGAGGAAGAAAGGATAACAGATATTATAATAATATTACAAAGTTATAATAAATATAATTTAAAATAATAATACAAAAGGGCATTGAATTGCTCCTACACTTACAGTTCTTCGGTTAACATTCTGATTTTTTCTCTTGATGCCATCAAGGAAGGGGAATCTGCAGAAAGCTGAGCTGCCACCGACGGTGGAGGGGAAAATGGACGAGGTGATTTTGATCGCTATTTAAAAACAAAAGAATTTTATTCACATCATTATATCATGCATGATTTGTTTTTTTATTTACAGTACAGTAACTGTAAAGTGCCACTATGATCAAATTTCTGACTTCCTTTATTTTTGCCTAGGTTGAAAGACTTTTGACAGCAATTTGAGTGAAATGTCACTTTCTTTTTTCAAAGTAATATTTTTTTCTTCAAAAGATATTGCAGTTTTAAAAATAGTGACCATTTTTCCAGATCATTTTCAATCAAAATCAACCAAATGTAGTAGTATTATATGGTATTATATAGTACTTTAGTAATTCTTCAAAATCAACTATAGAGTTAAGTTGCCATAGCAACAGCCTTGGTTCCAGGCCACCCCTACCTAAAATTCAGGTTATTGAAATTTCTACCTTTACAAGAGGTTGTATCGAATGAGGCTAGGTTAAAAATGTCTGTTATGGCCATATTTGGTTTAAAATAACAAAGCAATCGCTGAAAGGGCAAAATCCTTGTTAGGGGCCTGGACACCAGTGAATTACCATAGCAACCACAGTGTGTGCATTTTCATGTACCATATTTTAAAAACAAGTATGTCTGCAAAGTTTTTGAATGACATTTATCAGCTACTCTAAGAGATATACTGAAATCTTTGTTGAAGGAAATGACTTCATCAACCTCCTAATTAGCATATAAACTTAAAAATTGAATATTTCTCTAAATAAGAATGCTAACAACAAATGGAAAATGCCAGTTTTCTTCTTATGTAAAGCAATTTAACCCGGTGTTTAAAGAGTGCAATTTGGAGACATAAAAATTTCATTGTAGTGGCAGTTTGGAGGGTTCTGTGAGATTTTTTGTTTGCCTTTGTTTGTTTCTTTCTTTCTCAGCTTATAAACAGTTGTATACTGTGCATGTGTCGTAATATGTCAGACCAGCTCAAGCCTCTTGTTAGAATATGAAATTCCTAAATATACATTCAGATAAAGCTATCCTTAGACTTAACTTACTTGCTTTTCCTGTAAAAGAGAATCTTTTTCTAGTGATAGATGAGTGATTACCTGTTAGTAAAAAAAAAAAGAAATTAAAACTGCAATTTTTATTACCCTTCTTCATCTTAAATATATCAATAATAATGGTTATGATAATTTATACTTGTAATTTGCTGATAATGGTAAAGAATGTGAGCAACCCATCCTTGGCGTTGATAGGATGTCAGGTAGTGAGTATGTGGCTACCATATGGGGCTGTGAGTGCATGGCTGTTATGTACATGTAGACCTGTATAAGCCTTTTCATAGTTTAAGAATCGATTCCACTGCGCATGCGACTTTATCCCGAATTTCTCACCTTCTTTTGTTTAATTAAGAACAAAAGAAGGTTTAGACAAAAGAAGGTGAGAAATTCGGGAAAAAATCGCATGCGCAGTGGAATCGATTCTTAAACTATGAAAAGGCTTATTGATAGTTAGGCTGTTTTGTAAATAGTGGTATATTGTGTATATGTTGTTTGTTATTAATTTGTTTGATATACTGCTTTCTACGACCCTTGATATATACCAGTAATGCACATGTACATGAGCAAATGTTGGCTGTCAAAGTCATGTGGAAGATTTTAACAGCATTGCTAAGTTACCCCACACATGTGCAACAAAAAACAGCGTCATACAACAGTAATTTTGCAAATCAAATTAAACTTATACCAATGGAAATTAGAGCCAGTCAGTTCTTCCAACAAAAATAAACAATTCTTATACTGTAAAATTAAAATTACTTAAACTACACCTACTTGCAAAAACGTTGTCATACGAAAATAGAACATTAGTGATTTAGTGGGATAGGAATTACATTAAAAAACAAAAGAAGATCACAGAAGCTGAACATTTTCTTTTGTCTTTTAATGTATTCCTTTCTCACTAAATTACAAATGTTCTATTCTTGAATGACAACCTTCTTGCAAGTAGGTGTACATACAAATACAGTTCTACTGGAATTTACAGATTAGCCTAAAGAACTTTGAGATGACATGGTATTACTCATTACATATGGTACTAATAATACTGTAAAATGAAATGACCACCACTCCACTCATTCCTTCCAAGGTTGCACCTAACATTCAGTCAGTTTCATAGTTAGTTGTTGTAAAATTTTGCCGGCTATGAACAGCTTAGAATTAATATACTCATAATATAATCTATATGTAATCTTTTTCATTCATAGTTGCTACATATTATCACTTTTGTAGCTACGTATACTATAATATTAGTGAATTAGATAATATTACAGTACATACCCCATAGTTTTGATCTCTTTCTTCCACTAAATGGCACATTTGATAAAACATGCTTTCAGCAACATCAATAACATGCCTGCAATATAGATCAACAATAAAATTATAAGCAATGTTGGCAGCTTGAAAGAGATATTTGTTAATGAATCTTGTCTGTTTTTTTTTTTGTTTTTTTTTTAAATATAAATCATATCTAATAACTGTACTCACTCCATCGGTGAATCCTGTAATTCGTTAGGACGAAATGTCAAAACATGGCTTGGGTTCTCTGTTATCTAGAAAAACGATGCAACAGACAAAGGGTATTACTACAGCAAACACAACTTAATGTGAAAGATGGCACCTTCCCTGACAAAAGGCTTTCAAAATGAATCTTCACATTATAACATTCTATAGAGAATGTAGATACCACTAAAATGGCTTCCTGAACGTGGCATCTTAGCATCAATAGTTGCTCTGAAAGCCATCAGTCAATATGCGCTGTTATTTTTAACAACATGAAATAGTGTTTGCTAAATCTCTCTAAACAAAACTGAGAAGATCTGAAAATGAATGAAGGGTTTGGCCGCTAGTCAGCCCAGCACATCCCAGAAACGACAGCATTTTTGAAGGCAAGATGAAAAATAATATGTTTTCAACCACCATTTCCATCCTGATTGAAAAAAAAAACTTTCCCTTGGGTTTTTCATAATGAAGGGAAATTTTTCTGCTCTACCTTCCTGGATTTTCCAAAGAAATCAAATAGTGCATAGTACAGTTTTGTCATTAGATGCTATAATTTCAGGGTAGAATTTTTGGAAAGTCATGAAAAGTCAAGATATTTAGGGTAAAGATGTAATTTGTGTCTAAGCCATCACGAGAGATGCAACTATTCCAATATCTCTTCTTATTTATTTATTTATAATAACTTTATTTGCAAACAAATAATAATAGAATAAGGTTGCAAAAACGGTGCTGCCAGGGAAGAACTGAATCCTCATATACGGCAGCCCCCACTAACTAATAACAATGAAATCTCTGGTAGAAAAGAAAAAAAAACTAATTATAAAAAGGATTGAAACTATAAAATATGAATATATTATAAAATTGTTAAAAGTTATTGGAATTAAAGATATGGAAATAATGTATTATACTAGTTACGAAGGAAGAAAATGAATATATTGTTATATGATTCAAATAATTTAATGCAATTCAATAGTAAAAAATGCGAATTGTCTTGATCTCTATAATTCCAGTATGCTGGATGACTAAGAGTAACCTCTTGGCTAGTAACTTCTCAGCTCTACATATACAGTAGCGATATACATTAGTGATGAAAACCGATTAGCTCAAGCATTAATAGAACATATACATATAATAATTTATATTACCTCCTTGATGCAGTCTACTAAATGTTTCTGTACTTCCAGATCAAGTTCTTTGATTTTTTCAATGAAGCTTTCTTTGCTGTCACACTGTATGAATAAATTAAAAAGGTGAATATTTATGCCTATCAATTTGACTATTAATTATGATGCAGGAAAACCGTGTGATCCATACAGTATAACTCATTCCGGTCTAATCCAATCAATCCCATCCCATTTTTGCTAACTCATCCATGACCCTCATTCCCATTTTGCCTTTCTCTACATGTACCATCCAGGACAAATATTCCTCATTTATCATTGCATCCATATCTTCTGCTGCTAAAAATCTTATATGTTCCGTAGCCAGAGTAAATAGCCCTTGAAAAGTTAATTTGACACTAGCAAGTACATGTAGCTATCTAAATGCACTGTCTGTGTTGCTTAAGTCTGTGTCAGGAAAGAAATTTTACTAACCATATATAACTCATTAAGAACAAATATGAGATATTGAAACAATATTACTAACCTGCACAGCACATCCAAGCATTAAAAGCAAAATTTTGATCAATTCTTGTAGACCAACATCTAAGCAAAACCAAAAACAACAAGTAAACATCATGTATAATTGATGTACGTACAATAAACAGGTACTTACAGGAAAATATTATCATCATGATGATTCCCATTGGTAAGATACAATGATGTAGAATGCCAGGGATTACAAAATAGTCTGACTCCAAAATTTTTTTAGAGGGAGCCATTTTGACTCCTGAAGTCCAGAAAGTTGGTTGTCCGCTATCCAATATTATTGAAACTGTTACAGAATCCCAGTTCGATAATTTAAAAAATTGAAGTTACATTTGGTAGTTTTTTTTTGTTCTAATAACATTTCCTGTAAAAGGTTACCCATTGCTGATTTATCGTGAATCCTCGGAACAAAGAATAAATATGGTGAATAAATCACCAATAAATCTGGTCAAAATGGTTGCCAGAAACCATGACATTTCATAAAGTTTTACATATCAAGCAGCACCCTCTTGGCCAATGAGGGGAGAGAGAAAAATGAACTTTGATACTTGGTTTATAACATATATACATGTATACCTACCACTATCAGGATGATGAGCAATAGCTACTACATCAGGAGCTCTCAACAACACTACTTGCTGTAACTTTTCCTGTTAATACACAACAAAACAATTTACATGTACAATTCACAAGTTTTTAATAACCATTGCTTTAAAAAATTAGCTGGTCAGTCGCCGTCCATGATAGCCAATCAAATTAGTTTTTAGCTAACATAACGTTAAAGATTTGACTGGACAGGTGTAAATTCTAGCTGACATGTGTCCAATGAACCACCATTATCCTAAGCCCTGATTACGTATTACGTAAAAGAAGTCTATTATATATCATGCACCTATGTTAGGATCAATATTTTATTTTACAATAACAGAGCATATTTCAATTCGGCTTCCAATTCCAATTCAAGTGAAAACCATAAAATAAGTGTTGTCATAGCTAGATTGTTTTCAGTATAAAAGATCTATACAATCCATCATGCAGTGTGGTTTTAAGTAACGTAAAAATCAGAGAAAATTCATATGCAGGGCTCAAAATAAGCAGTGCTAGACAAAATTTTTTTTCAATTTTGGAAAAATCCAATATTTCATACAAGTATGGCACTGAAAATTATAAGGGAGAAAACAATAGAAAATAGGCAAGGGTAATTCAATTTGAGGATTTCTTTTTATGGCTTCCTTGATGTGTAGAAAGTACTACAGAGAAATTGCACATGTCTAAAATTATTATAGCCCCTTAAGCAAGTTATTAGAAAAGACTTACTATCCATCATCCCTGATTTTTAAAAACTAACAATTCAAGTAATTAATAGGTAAAGAAAGATGACAATTACATGTAAAAGACTTCATTGTTTAATTGTTCAATCATGTTTTAAAGAAAGAAGTCTAGACTATGACTTTTAACAGAATGAAAGTAATACTACAAAGTAAACTTAATCCATCTACATGCAAGAGATTCTATAGCACATTCCTCTATTGCATTATATAAAGCTAAAATACATTTTCGTAATATTTCTTAATTACAAATCAATGTTTGTCTGTGTTTACTAAAATATTTCAAGTACAAAGAATTTTTTCTCCAATTTCAGAGAATATTTCTATTACTCTATTACATCGTCCTTGTATTATATATGAACTTTTCTAGCAGCTAATTTGAATTTTATTGCAAAATGTAATCCACAGTATTTGTTGTTGTCATAAAATTGTGATTAAATAAATAAATAAAGTGACATATGAATACATCAAAGATATGAGTGATATGTTTACCCTCCCAGTATGTAAGTATATATTTAGGGTTGAGTTCATTGTTAGTAAATATCACTTGGCTTCGGAAATAGCAATGCCCAATATTGTAATGCATAATTATCTAAGCTTGAAAATTCCTTAAAATGACCAGGCCATAAATCATAGTACAATAAAAGATATAGGGCCGGCAATAACGATAAACTAGGTCTTTCTTATATACAACTATACTGTTTACATTAAATTAGTTCTGACATTATTATTTTGAAAGTCAAATTATTTCACTTGATATGATAATATTAAAGCTGAACGCGTATTTCATAGAATTGAATGCTGGCAAGAGTACAATTCTAGTAGCTGATTTCCGGAAATGCCTTTTTACATAGTAACGCTTAAAAAAGAAGAAAAACGTAGAAGAAAGTGGACTTCACTGAAGTCTAGATAAGCTAAACTCCACCGTTTGATTCAGATTTTTAGATTTTTTTTAAAAGCTACTTAAGTATAACATACGCCCAGAGTTTGATCGAAAAGCCACAAAAAGGCAACGTGCGAAAACTTGACATCGCCTCTTAAGACTTGAGTAGAATAAAAACAAGAAATTGTTTTGTTATAAATTTTCTAATTATACCAAGATGAGTCTGATGGAAAATGATGATTCTTTTGGTAGTATTATAAACACATTGGAACAGCGACGTAAGCAGATGAAATGATTCCAATATTAATTACGATCTGAACTTTAACGATTATCACTTTACTTTTATACCAAATCTATGGTTATATATCTGGCTGTATATCTTATATTTTTGCTTATAGAATATAGTATTTCAAAATCTTGTTTTTCCACTTCTAAAAATGGTGGTTAACTACTTAGAGCAGCATGCTTTACAAACAACTCTTTATAAACCAAAACATCTCGAGCTCGTCTTGATACTCGTAAGGCACAATCAGACTAACTAATTCTTTCAAGAATTGCTCGCATTAGGGATTTATAACATGGTTTTGGACTGGTTTCTGTGGCTTACCTGATAAAATGCTTTTAAGTGACGAACCAAAATGTCCAGGTTCTGTATTCTTATATTAGTGTCCCCGTCCACATTTTGGTGTACTCTTGTTAGCGTGAAATACGTAGGATCGCTAGAAAAAAAATCCACCATAAGTTATATATACACTATATTGTTTCATCGACTGCTTGCCCTTCTCATCAACAAGTTTAACAAAAAAGAATCTAACTTTAAAAAGAAATAAGCTTAAGTTAGTTAATGTTATTCATTCAGGTTGAAAATCGTTGGTTCGTTCGATAAATTATGAAGCTTTCTTACTTACATTTCGACCATTATTTCGTTGAGGAAAACTCCATCGGCAAATTCATTAATGGTCTCCGCAGGAGAGTTATTTTTAAATGTGTTAACCTAGGCGGGAATAGAAAAAATTCTGTTAATCCCAAGTACGAATTACGTTTGTAACGGGTGGCTTTTTTGCGCACAAACAAGCAAGTTTACTTAGTCGTTTTACTTTTATAGAATCACAATAGTTTTTCGCAAACGCATAAGTTAATAAAAAACTTACCCAAGTAACCAGAGGGTTGCCAAAAAACTCCGCTACCGTAGACATATTGTTAACGCTCTCCAACCCAGTAGCAGAACGTAAAAGATTTGTGTCAAAAGTCTAACGGTTAGAATTACAACATTATGCTAAGGTAAAGAAAAGTCGACGTCCAAACCACAAAACCACTTCAAGAGTTTAGAATAGAATCTTTGATCGCGTTACGAAAGTATTCGAGTCTCAAAGGAAGATTTCTTGTAATTTAGGAATCATTTCTTTTTGTTTCTGGGTATCATGAGTGAACAAACTAGAATAAAATCTTTAGCTTGGTCATGATATTCTAAGTAAATCTGGTTTTCTCTTCTCAATCGATCCTGAATGACATTTGAATAGCTAATGAACAGCAGTCTTATTGTCAGAGGTGTTAACTACAAATGACATGCGTGCGCAATTTACCACAGGTAGGCCAAGTCTCGAGATTGAGGTAGACTAATCCGCGCTAAATATGTTAGTAATTTTCAATGAACCACTTCGAGATATTTGCCACATTTGTTATGATGCATACTGTAAATCATCTATGGAGTCTTGTAATATATACAATACAATACAATACAATTTTATTTGGCACYTTATACTTAATAGTACATGGGTGTTTGATTCCAAATATATTATAGGTATATATATATA
>NW_022261794.1:32677-51145 GCF_009602425.1 Actinia tenebrosa | reverse complement strand
TTGTGAATAATAGATAGCTTCCATGTGAGAAACTTCTGATATGGATCTGCTGTGCCATGAGTGAATGAGTCATGTATCCACTACAAAAAGTAAGAAAGCTCCTTAATATTGACTTACCAATCCAGTTTTGTCTAATAATTATTGAAACAAACACTTGCGGGATAGTAAAGAAGTCCACAAGACTCAGTGGATCACACCAGAACAATAATTTGTCATTCGCTGCAAGAAACTAAGCAAAAAACTTATTACACCTCATAAAAAGCAAAAATGGAAGCCCATGTTAGATAGTACCTAGAAAAAGAGCTGAACGTTGTCTACTTACTCTTAAAAGAAAATGTAAGATGAAAAATGTATTGAGGCCAATTTCAAACAACCACAATATTTGATCATTCAGGTCCAAGCAGTGCTCTACAGGACTGTAAAACAAAATATGACATTATCTTGACTGGACTGCCTGTGGTTAAATTCCACAGGTAGCCCAAATTATCAGGAATCAAAAGAAAGTATGTATACTGGTCAGGGCAAGCAAATTAGTCATTTAATAATACTCACTAAGACGCTTCAACTGCATAAAGAACGACRTAGGAAATACTAAATAAGAAGGAGATTACAACCTGGAGAGAAATTGAAAATGTTCTCATTAAATATTCACTACCTAATGGTGTAGTGGTGATGGAATATTTATTACCTAATGGGCATAGAGTGGAGCCACCAAATCCATGAAATAGATGCAGGGGCGTAGCCAGGATTTGGCCTTGGGAGGGGAGGGGGGACCCATTTTCAGAATATCGGTAAATTGAATGAACTTATAACTACTTAGGTGTTTAGGGTACTACAGCGTAAGGATGAGGGATGGCAGAACTAACCCTTGCCTTGGTTTTTGAATAGAGCGTTTTCACTCACGTGAGAAGGCAGCCATAAACAATAGAAATTTTCTGCACAGTATTTGCATAAAAATAGAGTTCAATTCCCGGAGGATAGAAAATGTATTGTTTTGGTACCCCATAATGGCCACTGTGACGTCACTTGAAAACCCTCTATAACATCTTATTTTTGTCCCTTCCAATCTAAAATTAATTAAACCTTATTGATTCATGATGGTCTGTTTGCAATACTGAGATGAGGAGGGGGGGTCAAAAAATTTTCTTATACAGAATTGGGGGAGGGGGGGGGGGTTGTGAATTTTTCCAAGGTTTTTTTCAATTTTTCCTCCAGCCCCCCTGAGGCATAATTAATGAACAGTCCCTTATTCATTTATGAAGCAGCCTGATAATGAGAGAAGATATCTAGAGTATAGAAGTATGTAAGACATGGTCTCACTAAGAAATTCTTGGACATGACAGGTGTTTCAAAGCTTTTTAATTACAAGGAAACAACAAGAGGGCTTGAATAACAGGGAAAATGAATAACAACTATTTGCTTAATAGAGAGAAGAAACTGGAAATTTACAAAACACAAATTTTAAAAATTTGTTCATAAAATGTCCAGTTTTAGAAGCATAATTTCTAACTAACATAGTGTATAGCATTGAGGTTTATAAAAATAATGAATTATTAATTATTACCTAAAGCTCAGTTTTTTATTGGATACCTAAGGATAAGAGTTAGACAGCTAAGTGCAAACATCATAAAAGCTCTTCAAAAAAATCTGATTCAATTCATGTCATGTTTCAAATGAATTGAAAGCCTATTACATTATAAATGTTCTATATAAGCATATAGTACACCAGTTTGGTTAGTTAATAATTTATTTGTCAAAAACTCGGTCAATTTTGAAATTAGTGAGAATTTGCAATCTGAACATATTATTCTAGATAGAGTATTATAATGTATATTGGTAATCAATTTCTACTTTAACTCTATAAAATATATAGACTGATATATAATGTAATATATTTTGGAAAAAGCAGCATAAAATACTAGTATGAGTCATTTGGCATTAAAAACAGAGTGGTGAATTTTCGTGTGGTAGCCATAGCAATACTACTTTGACTATTTTCATTTCTAGATCCTGTTTCAGATCCAAGCTAATTTTTGATATCTTCCAAACTACAAAATGGTAAAAACATATTTGCTGGGTGCATAAAAGCGATGCAGACTCATAAAAAAAACCAGGTTGAACAACTTGACATGAAACGTAACAAATTCGACTCACTAACGCTTTAAAAATGTTCCCATTTAAAGACCTAAAATGGGTTGAACAATAAAATGGTTGCTAAAACGATACGAACAGATAACAGAAAATACGACCATGGTAAACGCTTGCAAGAACAGAAACCTTTTTTTGTCTGGTTAGAATGCGGTCTTCAGATTTATTATGTTAAAGAGGTGAACTGGCGGAAGTTCTCTAATTATATAAAGGGGTTAGAAGCGATACAACAAACCGCGGGTTTCTTTTTCTCAATAGTCACAATTCTAGTTAAATAAACAAAACGGGAAATCTGTAAAGACTCTTTAGAAATAATAGAACAAAAATTATAAAATATACTTACGAAACACTGTCCTTTCAATGTTTGTGCAGTGAGGAGACTTCCCGCTTTTTCCCTCATACGAATGTAAAGACTATCTTCCTCTTCGTGTGTATATTTATTCTCGGCTTCCTCATTTCTTTTCTTACCAGCGAGCTTGTCTGATGGATTAAGTTTTCTCTTTTTTGAATTGCATAGACGTATAATAACTCTTGTCAAATAAATAACAATAAGTCCTCCTAGAAAAAGGGAAAAGCTGGTAATAACGAAGTACCACCATTTTCTGTCTTCTTTAGGCGGCAGGCAGGTTTTATCGCACGACATTGTACTGCTTACGTTGCAGTCCTTCACTGTCATCTCGTAACACCGTACTAAACACCACAGCCGATGAACCAAAAAATATGTATGTTAGCTTTCATTCATGACGTTTCCTACTTTAGGCTTTTAGCTTCAAACCTTCTCAATATATATTAGCAAAAATAAATAAGTCTATCAACCGATATGATAATATCGATTCAGCTGATAATGTATGCTCAGGGTATTGAGAATTTACTTTCGATTTTCGCGATTCATGCTTAAAAACTACTCTGCTATTTCATAATATAATTCTAAGACGCAAATCATTCTAAATATAAATACTTTATCATTATTCATAAAATATCTTACATAATGGACACATTTTTTGTACCAGATAAGTGTTTGGGTGTTATTAGAATATTTATAAGCCGATGTAATTCTCCTAATTTGAATCCTTGGTATACATTACTCGTTGTCTTGACAACTGGTTGTAAACCGACATGCAAAGCCTCATGTGGGTTTCCCAAAGAAAACAAACTCAGCACTCTTAATATTTTACCGCAAGTTTGAAAGAACTTATTCAAGACAGGTGCAAAAAATGCTGGTATCGAGATATCTTTATCTTTGCAGCTTTTAAGAATTACTTAAATATGATACCTTTAATACTTGAGAAGTGCTGCAAACATTCGCAACAAAGATAAGACAAAAAGGCTTTTAGGATGATAGAGCAATTATTGTTTTCGAGCACAAAAGTTGTATTTGATTGTGTGCGAACACCCTTTGGTCAAGAGTAGATGAAACCAAAGATTATTTAAAATCGCATTTGCCAATAAGTTTTTGACTTAAAAAATACGTTGCTTCATGCAGATTTTTTTTTTTTTTTTTTTTTGAAATAAACTTTTTTGCTTTAAAGAAATCAATTAAAAGGAAAAAAATAATATGCCCATTGCTTGGACTCGAACGCATTTACTTGTTATGAAAAATCATTAGTGTGATTCTTAAAAGGTCTAAGTTTCAAATACAATCACAAGTGCAGTAGCTTGAAATTTAAAAAAAGGGGGGAAAAAAGACAATGAGATGGCAGATATGATAGTTTTTAAACTTCTGTCCTATAATAAGTCTGGGGCCTAGCTAGAATAGCTGATATTCTGGAAGATTAGCCAGATAATAGGTAGGAAGCAAAATAGGGTAAAATTAGGTAGGGGGTAAATCAATAAGCAGGTCCACTTTGCTGAACGAAGTAAAAAAAAGAAAATACTAATAAGTGATTTTACTTGCCCGTGAAAGAATAGTCAACATAATACATAGTAGTAGACACTAATTGTATTGTTTTCTTTTGTTTTACATTGACTATTCTAAAACACATCTTTGTTTATCACAGGCCAAATATATTTACCCTATTGAAGGAAGCTAAGTACTGTATGGTGTAATGACCAATTAAAACTGCAGCAAAGGATTTGTAGAGTGCAAACAATATAACCGTGAAACTTTAGTAATACTAAATAGCACAATTTCATGCAAATTCCATTGTTTTCTATTGTTTAATTAGCACTATTTTGTACTGCTTAGTAATTAGTGTTTCACGGATTAATTGTTTGCACTCTATGGAACTGAAATTTTTTATATAATAAAAATTTGGAAGCACAGAAGAAAGAGACTCCAAGAATGTGGGAAGGGGGGCTAATGTAGTGAGGTATCCATTACGGTGGCATGGGGGCGGCAGAGCATAACCATTCATATTATTCATAAGCAATTTAGGACTAATACACCAATAGACCTCCTTGACTAGGGCAAAATGCTTTCCCCTTTAAGACTACCTCATTTTCTAGAGTACCATTCTTTATTTAATGGTTGCACTCAGTTACACATGCATATGGATAAAATTCAAACAAAGAATCTTATTCTAGGCTGCGTTCATGTGTTGTTTGCTTAGGGGGATCTTATTTTTTTGAATGACTTTAAGGGGGGTTGTTAAGAATTATTCTGGATATTTCAAATTTTCACCTGCACCCCCCCCCCCCCCCCCCTACTCGCCATACATTATGAATGCAGCCTTAACGAAATGACACATGGTCTGAAATAAGAAAGCATTACGTCTAAGCCGAGGTCTATTCCAAGGAGTTCCAACAATAGGACACAAAGACAGCCTCCAGTGGGCACACTCCAATTTTCACCCGACAAGCAAACATTAGTTTTTTGCTTTAAATGTTGGGTACTGACGTAAATACAAAGAAAGGAATACTATCAGAAACCAGAGTGAGCTAATTTCTAGCAAAAGGATTTGTTTACCTTTCACCCCAAATTGCCACCCTCTCATACCTGCCCACATTACCACAAGTTTCTCTAGTATAGGTACTGTATATTTTCTCCTTCCACAAAAGCATAAAAGTGAATTGTGGGGAATGTTATGTAACATTGCCCTCTGGGTAGCAAGTCTCAGCGAACAACAATTCCCCTTTGTATGTAATAGAGTGAAGCCACTAAACCTGTGAAATAGATATTAGACTAATACACAATATCATTTTAGACTTGAATATAATCTCTTGTTGTGATTGGTTGAGGGTCCAACAATTCTGAAACAATAGTCACTGCTCAAGAAATGATTGAGGTTTCTCTAACTTTGCCAGATTGAAACATTTTATTCTGAATTTCGTCTTTTCTCTGATATTCAAGTCTAAGATTATACTAAAACGACTATTCCCCTCTGGCTTAGCAATTATGGTAAATATTTACCTCTTTGCTTGGTAAATATTCTACTGATAATCACTTCTTCAGTGAATTAGTCAAATTCATTAACTTTAAATCCATTGTTTACTTTTGTGTCTTTTACACGTTGACTAACATTTTCCATTTCAAGGCTTAAATGCCTTCACTCTTGCTAGGTTCCCCCTTCTTGTCAAGTCAAATTATTGTAATACGAAGTAGTGAGGAAGAATAAGCCTGAAGCGAGATGACGTTTTACCCCCAACTCTATACCATAATAGTTTTTAAAATTCTTTCATATTAAAATTTTTGATTCCTTAGAGAATACAGGAACAAGTCATAATTAAAGAAAAGCAATGTGAAAAGGATTATGGTCTAGAGATGGGGTAAAACATCATCTTGCTTCAGGCTTGAGGGTAGCCTAGAAACAGCTGGTGGAGAGATGCAGCATGTTTTAAGTTGTACAGATATTGGTCCAAGGTCCCAAACTGTGTGATGGAGAAGTACCACCAATGGCCTATGCTTGGCAAGGGGCAAAGGCCTAAGTAGTGATATACTAGAGTTGATTTATTACGAGTGGAAAACAATACTGTAAAATCAAAGCTGTACAATAACAGAGTGAAGTCACTTAAATTGTATAATACTTTGATAATTTTCACAATGGTTTAAGACGAAATGCTGTCATTATAATGTATACAGTATACGTATAGTAGTACCAGAAGTGAATGACTAAAGTTGCAGAAACTAAGTCAAACTGTTCTCAAGTACAGTTAATGGTTTAGGGCCAAACTATCAGACTGCAAAGTAGAGTTGTAAGACCTGAAGTCTCTGTCCTAACTAAAAATATCATGTAGAACCTCTACCAGATATTTTTTAATCAAATTTTATTTACACAAAGAAAAAATTCCAGTAATGGAAAACAAAACTATCTACAGCCATAAATTATGACTACAGAAACAATACTAGGATTAAAATAAACTAACAATGCAGAAAAACTAATAACTATTACTATGATAATGAATATGCACTACATAAATACAAATAAAATTGACTTGAATAATGGTCTGAGTATATCAGAATGAGTTTACTATTAAGTATGCTTAAAAATATTAGAGTTGGTTTAGAGAGTACTGTACAATATGAATACTTATGGTCTAAAAATAAAAACAATCATCAAAATCATGTAGGCTTGTTGGCTCCCTTCTTGCCAATTAAACTCTTGTGGATATGTGGGATGACACCTATGAAAAAGAAAAAACTTTAAATAAATCTTTTCTTTAAACATTAAGGGAAATTTTCACAAGATACATTATATTTTGTCAAGTTAATGACAGAGGTGCCAAGATTGATATCCACACATTTCGGAAGTTAAAAAGATACCACATATTATACCCTGGATTTTAAGACGATTTTGTTGGAATAACAAATCACTAACAATTAACAAATCACTTACCACCACCAGCAATTGTGGCCTTGATTAAAGAGTCTAATTCTTCATCACCACGAATGGCAAGTTGAAGATGGCGAGGAGTGATACGCTTGACTTTCAAGTCTTTGGAAGCATTTCCAGCCAACTCTAAAACCTTCATCAGAAATATATAATTTATTAACCATACTATAATCAAAAGGCAACTTCTTTTTATAATAAACTGTTTCTATGACTCAGTTTTTTCTGACTTTAATGTTTGAAGTGATGTATGGCCTCACTTGATTATCTACACATTGAAGTTTTAGGTACATCTCATTTACTAATTATTGTTGCATAAAAAATGTTCTAAGAAACTCCTCACAAACTTAAAATTACACTGTCCAATTAAGAATTGTCTACATTATAACCAAAACAGCCACATCATCAATGCATTATCATATCACACCTCTTTAAGACTCGAAAGTCCCTAAACTCGCATTAATAAAAACGATATGTCCAACTAATTTGCAAGTATAATTATTTCTAGAGACGCCACGAAATCTTGATCTTTTATTTGACTAAACAACTAAAAAGCTTTGGAGGAAATCTAAATTTAAAATGATGTACGACACCAAAAATACACAAGTTGTGGTCTTATCAATTGAATTATATCGAAATATTTTCAAGTAAACACATTTTCAACGATCAATGAACGACTTAATGGAGTTGTTCGGTCCATTCAAATATGGCGGGAAATACAACAAGCAAAAGTCAATTTACAAAGCTAACGACARGTACTATAAAAAAAACCCGGGAAAATGGTAGTTTCCGATTCACATGCACAAATCAAGTGTAAAGAGGTATATATAATAAGTATATATTTAGTTTTAAGGTAAAAACATTTCTGTGTTGGGGTTTTAGAGATAAGAATAAAATAAGATTCAAAACATTTGAACAACGGGTTGTAATGGCGCGCAATCTAAACCGTTTACAACTAGCACGATGGCTTGTATCGTATTCAAGGAGATTTGGCTACAAAGTCATCTTAAATTGCAAAAGCTGAACACTAATAACTAAACTCACCTCAGCAGTTAGGTATTCGAGAATAGCAGCACTGTATACGGCTGCAGTGGCTCCTACTCTACCATGACTAGTAGTTCGGTTCTTCAAATGTCGGTGAATACGACCTACAGGAAACTGCAGAGAAATAAGAATAATAAGAAAAGACACTTGTAAGCCACTCGTACAAGAATCTTTCTAGCATGAAGGTAAGCATTCACAAACCTGTAATCCAGCACGGGCTGAACGGGAAACGGCCTTGGCCTTTGCCTTGGAATCTTTACCAGCTTTGCCTCCCGCCTAAAAAACAAACAGGAAAGAATCTCAAAGTTCTGAACCAAAATACACCCGAAATGGATAATTTCCTCTTAAATCTTCAGTTTACTTTACGAAGCATATCATCTAGATAAAATGATAGAGAATGATTTTCAATTTATTTGGATGGAAGTGGATTGATTTTGCTGATGACTCACCATCTTTATCTTGTTTCTCTAGCTACTCCAACAAATGCCAAACTGATTTCTTCGCAGTCCGCCAAAAATCATCGCTCTTATTTTGAACATCAACTAACCAATCAGAAAGCGACATTTTCAAATCTTAACCAATCACATTAGAATTATTTTCCCGCCTAAACCAACAGTCCTTATATGGCTTTGAATAAATTATGTGCCCGAACAGGACCATGGTAGGTTGTCCACAGGTACCCCACCATTGTGTTCGTAACAACAGACCAGATATATTTTCATTTTCTACTGCCCTTTATTTTAGTTTCATCCAGATTAACTGACCAATATTCTTTTATGTATTTATAACATTTATTTCAAGTTCACATTTCCACATAATAGAGTGCAAACAGTATATCCATGAAATATTAACTTACTTACTTAACTTAACTTACACAATTTTATGCTAATTTTATTGTTTTCTTTTGTTTAACTAGCACTGTTTGTAATTAGTGTTTTACGGATATATAGTTTGCACTCTATTGACATTTTTGGCCTCTGGACTGATAATTTAGAAGGATTTAAAAAAGTTATGAAGTAAATACACAAAATCCATAGATTAGGGTCTAGGGTAAGCATTAGGAATTGGGAAATTTGATTGAAATAATACGTTTTTATCTTAATAGAGGATTGTTAACTTTATTTCGATGAATATTATTGCATGTAAAATATTGAAGTGGGTGCAATAGAAACATGATTTTCAACTTCCATGATTTGGCTGCCATCTTTATGCCTGCCCTTCAATAGGAAATAGGACATCAAGATGGTAGACACACACACATTTCAACTAATTAAAAGTATAATTAATTGTTCGTATTTCCATACCTAAACCTTATTTTAGCTACAACTTTGGTTAAGATATATAGATTAAGTTGCCCTTTTGGTCTGTGAAGATTTTATTGTACTTAAGTCTGGAAATTTTTTCAATGATGTAGGTGAAAGCCAATTATTTTCCCCCACAATATGGCCTATCGAGCCCTCTGTTAATGATAAAGTCCAGTGACAGAAAAAGGTATGTTTTTTAATATACTGATGGCCTCAGATAAAGTTATTTTAATTATCCTGTTAATAAATAAAACAATTTTAGTCTACAAATTATATTTACGAACATCAATATTATTAAATTATTTTCCTTTGTTATATTTGACTATCCAAATCATTGAATATTAGATTGTTTCACAGATTACAGTGCAACATGCAAAAGTATGACCAGCAATTCTTCGTTTCCACGATACATCATCACAGCCATGTTGGTACTATTTGACAAAAGATTTCTCATTAGCATCCATTGTTAATGGTACCACAATGGCTGCCATGTTTTTGTCTCTTAACTCTCTTTTTTGGTGAATGCTTGCAACCCATCAATAATGAACAGTTTATTAGCATACTTTTATAAACAGGCTGTTGTATGTTTTACCAAAAAAATTCAATGGAAAGCTGGCAGGCTTTACCAAATAAAGTATTTAAAAGTTGTTTGGCAGCAAAAAGCCTATGCATGAAAGAATGCAAATACATTAAATGTGGTCATATTTTTATGCATCACACTGAATGAAATTTACTCTTAATACTGAGAAAACCACTCTTAATACAATCTTATTGGTGCTGAACCATGCAAAGTACAAGGAAATATGAATTACTGTACCTTGCAATTGTTTTACAAATCTAGAGTTATTGATGTTTATTTATAAATATATTCAAAGACATTGGAAATCTCTAGAAAAATACTTTCTTCTGGAATATTTTAACTTTGAAGGACCTTTTCAGTCTGTTCTGACATTTCAGTCTGTTCTAGATCTAACAGACAATATTTTATATACCAAAAACAACATTTTTCATTGCCATTGAACACCAAAAATTCTATTTTCTATCTTTCAAAACTATATACAATTAATTCTCATTATGTTATTCCTCATAAAATTATGTGAACAATACTTTCCCCAAGCTCCAAGAGGAACAACGATTGCTGTGACATTGTCTTCAGTTCCATACTGCAGTGCACATGATGTCAAGGTATTTGCAGCTTGTTCAGGATCTGAACACATCCGTACTAAGAACCCAAGCTCATTACTAGACATCACATGGGATACACCATCTGTGTGAAGTTCCAGAAAGGCATCACTTTTATGGTCAATCTTTAGTACTGTTGTTTCTGGTGTTGCTATGACACCAAAGGGCTTTACATCAAAATCTCCCAAAGATCTGGTCATTGCAAGTCTACCATTCACTCTTGGGATGTGGTTTGACTCCCAATCAACCCATCCATTGTGGGAGACTATACGTTCATGTTCATCTGCCCTTATAGGATGATGGTCATTAGTCAGGCAGATAGTGTTTCCATTACGACAGAGTAATGCTCTACTATCTCCAACACTTGCAACAGCAAGCTCTAATCCATCTCTTAACAAAGTAACAGTAGCTGTTGTTCCACCTCCTGCTATTGATGGATGATGTCCTATTATGAAATTAAATACATAATTAATATCTATCTATGGTATAATTCATAGTCTTATGCAAAGACTTTTTACAAATTACCAATTAGCAGGGCCAAAGCCACCTGTGCCTGGTTGTACAAAGGGTGGATAGTACTATCCAATTGACAATTCTTATCCAGTGGATAAGATGTTGTTTTCCAATAAAAATTTACAGTTGGTCCAGTCTTAACTGCACAACTTTTTATCGTCAGAACAATTTTTCCCCCTTGTAAAAAAAAATTACACAAGTATATAAAAAACAGTACCACCTTTTTGAAAACCTGGCTACAGTCTTAACTAGTAAAGGTTAGTGTCACCTTCCATTTCATGTTTTACAATAAATTACAAATTTCTCGCGCACTGATTGATTTTTTTTATATCATCAGTAAGAGGACAGACAGAGCTGATGTCAATGAGAACGAACTCTTTCCGTTGGTTGTTTTGATCGCTAAAGATGAGAAGTTTTTATCGTTTTTGTTATTGTAAAAAACAAACAGACATCAGTATGCGAATCCATCAGTATGCGAAGTAGTATGCGAATCCACGAGGGTACGCCTTGTGGACCCACACTACTTTGACAATGAGATGACACAATGTACTGTCAATAAGAGGACAGACACATMAAAAACTGATGTCTATTTGTTAATTTCAAGATCAGTATCCACATGGTATTTTTTGGGATTCAATTTTTAAGTTACATCATCCTATGATATACAAGTCTGATACAAATCAACTAAGTAATTAATACTTGATATACGTCGATTATCTAACAATATAGCACTTTACTTCAAGTCATCATATTATTGAGCTAAAGTTCCCTAAGGTAGGAAAGTATTCAAGGTTAAAACCTAATTAACGGTTGTTTGTCAACAGTGTTAATATTCATGACCTCGATCATGAAACGAGCTATTCCCGAGTTGGTTGATGTATAACTTCTTACATCTGTTTATTAAAAAAAGGCACGAAATTACACTGTAAATATTTTGTCGAATGAAAGTATATTAAAGCAAAGATTCTCGAATTACCTGCACATGGATACTACAGAATYTATAGAATCTGCAGTCAAGCATAGTAAGCTAAGCTTATCATTAACAGTCGAAAAATAATGTTCTTGAATACATTTTCGGCAAGATGTTCTTACCTTTTTCACTTATAAGGAATCTTATATGCTTTTCAAGTTCATGGTTACATTCCTCAAAGGCAGCAGCCAAGATCTCTTCTAAGTCTTTATTATTTTTATGCAAACGTTTGATAATCTTATGCAATCTATTGTGAACAAAGTCCACGGCCTCAGACCCGCCATGGCCGTCGAACACGGCAAAATAGTACAAGTCTGGATCGAGTTCAAGCAGTTTATAACGGTCTTCGTTCACTAGTTTTTTGCCCAAGTTCGAACTGGAACCCACAGACTCAACAGACACGTTGTGAAGAAAAGATTTCGCTTCTGCTTCATGCCAAGCTCCAAGATCATCGAAAGGATTTGAAACTGCGTCGTATCCGCCACTATCGCTCCATAGACGAAGAGTCGTTTGCCTTTCTTTGTTAGAAGAAGCAGTTGGACTTGAGATACATCGCTTTAAAACACCAGATTGAAAGGCTTCAGTGGTCTTAGTGCGACATAAAGTCCGTAAAGCACAAGAACGTATATTTTTTGAAGCAAGAACATGCAATTTTCCTTTACTCCACATCGTCCTCTGGTCTGAACTAAATCAATAGCAATGCTGTAAAAATAAAGTAAAATCCCGCCACAGTACGGCTTCTATGATTGGTTCGTAAGTAAGGAAGATAGAACGATTCATCTAATTGGTTAAGAAGGACATGAATCGTGCAGCCATACATGCCATTAAGGTAAAAGTGATTGGCTTACTATTATAAGTTTTCGTCAATAAGTTCTATTGGTCATTCCGCATGACCCAACCTACATCGGGCCTCCGTCCAACCCACAGGTAATAACTAGAAAACACGTCTGAATTACTGCGTGGTTTTGATAGTTCGCATAGTATCCATTAAAGAAAAAAAAATATCTAAATTTAGTTAAATTTGTGTTCGATTGCATAATTGTTTTAACAAAAAAATTAAGTAAAATTACTGTAGTTAATTTCCTTTACAGAGGGCATCTTTATTCGGATAAAGGAAGGGAAACGAAGGGAAAAGTATGGTATGGGGAATGGATGAAATGATAATTAGAGAATTTCCTTTATGAGCGCAAACAGACCTTTCCTGAATTCGCTTAACTGATCACAAAACAATGGTTTCAAGTCGAGCTTGGACTTGATGAATAAAAGAATCAAGTTCAGTCTAGACTTCAAACCATTGTTTTGTGGTCATCCAAGCGAATTCGGGAAAGGTTAGCACTGAAAGCATTAAGGCTGCGTTTATAATGTATGGCAGAGGGAGGGGGGGCAGGTGAAATTTTTAAATGACAAAAAAATTCTTAAGATCCCCCCTTGAAGTCCCCCAAAAAATAACTATCCCCCTGGGCAATCTCTTGTAGCTTCTTCTAAAAATTTTGCATCCCCCCCATTTCTCTGAAAAAATTTTTCAAACCCCCCTCCTTATTTTAGTGATAAAAATTTTTCCGATCCCCCTAAATTTCACCTGCCTCCCCCCCTCTGCCATACATTATGAACGCAGCATAAGTAACAAGCGTTACACATGTTTAACAGTGATACTTTATAAATTTATTTTCATCAAGTACATTCTACTTCTTTGATATACTAGACTAGTTTAATATTGATAATTTACATCATTAGTACCTGTAGTATCACAACACCTATGACGTACAATATGAACGACACACATACCACTCTTTTAAAGTGTATATCAAGGAATTTTTTTTTCTTTCAAAATAGTAAATAGTGTAGTAGTATGGTTGCAGTATTTTTGAATGTAAAGTTTTCTTTTAACACGATAAAACACGATCTGCGAGTTTATTAAACGGCTTAAAAAACTCCAGATGTATGTTCTCATACTGTACCGAATTCTTTACGAAATGAACCAAGTTTGATAGAGAAAATCCAAGTTAAAGTTTATGCAAATGAAGACGAATCTATATCAGATATAAAACCTCCTTCATGGTCATGATTTCTATTGTTTCCTTCATGAATTATTAATGCATTTTTTAAGGATATATAAACATTTGAAATATCAATATGCAAATGAGATGACGTAAATTCAAGACTAATTTATTATACAAAAATGCTGTTTTGGAAAGTGCTGCTTTTTTTCATTTGCAAAATCATTCTTATAACTGAAATATATGGCTTTGTACACTTTTAGGTTATTTCACTTCAGAACACTTGTTGTAAATTACACTGCAAAATGTAAGCCATTCTACATACAAAAATGCCGCCACCATACTACTACACTGTTCAAATATAAGTGATTTTAGAAATAAAACTTTTTCCTTGATATACACTTTAACTGCTACGTGCTGATCGAGACAACAGTCGCAAC
This sequence comes from Actinia tenebrosa, assembly GCF_009602425.1. Next base: position 36,781 of record NW_022261794.1, on the reverse strand, counting down.
AGGGAAATAGGGCAATACAGACGAATTTTTTTGATTGGAAGTGTATTGCCGAATTTCCCCGTTGTGACTGTTGTCTCGATCAGCGCGTAGCAATAAAAAGAGTGGTAAGCGATTCCTAAAGATTGGTCAGCATACGAAAATACTCCATTTTACAGTTCCGTTCAGTAACCATGAATAATAACAGTTTGAAGTCGAGGTTGGAGTTTCTGCAAATAGCAAAGCCGTACTTTTTGAAATGYGCTGCAACTCCAACCTCAGCTTGGAACTATCATTATTCATGGTCACTGAAGTTAACTGTAAAATGGAGTATTACAGCTTGATTTTTTTAACCACAATGCTTTGTGCCTACAACAAAATTATTGTAACTGAAAAGTTTTCTTAGTTCCTACGAGTAATCCAGTACCACTTGAAAGCTGGATTTTCATTGCTCCCTAAGTAAAGTACCGCTTTCGTAAGGTTAGCTTTAGTGCTATTGTTTGGATGACCAATCTATTGTTTTTTAATCTAATCATGTAACTCATTCTGAGCGGTACAGGCTGGCTCATTCCTACTAACATTGTTCATAATACACTCTACGAAATTACTCAATTCTGATTGGACAAGAGGAGTACAATTTTTTGAGTGTATCATAAACAAAAAATTCGCACAATTCTAATCAAGTGTAGGAAAATAAGTGTTTTTTTTCTTTTACCAGTTTGAATATGCTGTCTTACAAAGCATCATGGGTAAATGTTAAGGCAACGCCTAAACACATAAATACTTTCTATGTGGAATGTACCTTGTTAGGTTTATGATGAAGTGACAACTGTCACGATTAAGTTTCACCTAGATACTAGGTACGTGAATAATGACAGAAGACACATCTTATAACTGATTCAAATGTATACACCATTATTAATAGTGGTGTTTAATAAGACTTCTTATTATTAAAATCTACTTTTTTAATTTCTTAACGATGTTTAAATAATTCTTGATCGAGCTTGAATCGTGAGCATTTCCAATGAACCTCCTAAATGAACAAGAACAGAAAAACAGTATTAATTAGCATTCATTCGAATTATTATGTTATATGCAATATACAGCTGTTTAAAAAAGGTTGAAGCGGTGAACGTGGGTCATTTCGAGATCCAAGAATGGCTGGTATTTCTCATTATTTTCGTCAAGGACACGGAGATTAGTTTAATATGACTGTTATATTGCTGGACAAAGTGCAGTATTATCTGTGCTCAAGTACGGCGGCAACAACGGTAGCAACAGCAAGGATAACCATAATTACAATTTTGTTTTAGTTAGCAACAAAGAGAAAAAGAAGAGCAGAAAAAACTATTGACTGCAGACAAAGCTTTAGTAAAATCTTACTTAAAAAGTTTGATTTGGTCCAATGTCTCCTCAAACTCTCTTGACTTGTGCACTGCTAGTGAAATAATCTGAGGAAAACAGTTTACATCACATCAATATATTGTACAGTACTACATTACTCCGGCATTGCAGAGTTAGCACTAACTATGCTTAGTGGAAGTATTTGGTGTCAAGATTATCGCTATCACTCTTTCTTGTCTAATGCTTATGAATCAAAGTTACCTCATCCGGAATGCCTGCAAGCCTTGCTGCATTAAACCCATAACTCTTTGGACAGTCTCCTTTGACAAACTTGTATAGAAATGTGATGGTTTCCTTGCTGGGATCTCCCTCCTCATCGTCATTCTCCACCATACAAGCCTATGACAAGACACGGTACTATCATTTAATAGTGATAAAGTAACATGAATCGAATGTCAAAAATGAGCGGTTGTTTTACCATATGTCCAAGGCGAACATTAGGATCACCAGCAAATTCTTCCACTAGGGAGTGGTAGTGAGTGGAGAATAGCGTTCTGCATCGAATATTACTAGAGAGCTCTCTCACCACAGCACATGCTATTGCTGTACCATCAAAAGTGGCTGTACCACGACCTGATAACAAAAGGAAAAACCATGAAAACAGAAATATGACAACTGGAATGATCACTTCTTATCGAGTCGTAGCTTACCGAGCTCATCGAGCAGAACAAGCGAGTTCCTTGTTGCGTGGCGTAAAATAGTTGACGTTTCACTCAGCTCTACAAAGAATGTGCTCTCGCCTGTGAAGAAGAGAGAAACGACCAATAACCATGTATATTGCATGCTGTGTTTATATAATATAATGTCTAGATAACACTTAATTTCAATCCCAAGGCTGGGAAGTAACTACTAAGGATGTTTAATGGGTGCCTGCCTAGGACCTCCCCTAAAATGTTCGATATATCACCTTCCATTGGCATGCTGCAAGGGTTGGAATAAAGCCACCCCATGCAGTATTGTTTGGATCATGACTGAAGCTGCTCTTACCTGCCATTATCCTGTCATGTGCACCCAATCTGGTAAATACACGATCTACTGGGGTTAGACGACATTTTTCTGCTGGTACATAACACCCCTGACAACACGTAAGACATGGGTTTAATTAGTTCAGTGTACATTAGTTATCCTTAGTAGTAACAATAGCAGTAGTTATTTACTTACTAATTGTGCCATGACTGTAATTAAACCAGCTTGTCTCATCAGTGTGGATTTACCACCCATATTCGGTCCAGTCACTAAGACACATGTGCTAAGGGCATTGTCAGTTGACACTGAACCACTCTCATCTTCATTCTTATCATTGAATATACAAAAAAGATGATTGATCAATAAATTGGAGGACAATAATGGAAGTAATAGTATAGTTTCTGCATTACTTACATCTACTATGCCTACAACAGTGTGGTTAGGGATGAAGTCTCCTCCACTGAACGTACGTGAAATACATGGATGTCTGCCTTCACGGATCTCGAGGAATGGCTGCAATTGAAAATAACAATCATCATCATGGTGATATCTATCATGTTGATAGCAGTTGTACCCACTCATAAGTTTCTGACAGACAATACCTGGACATCGCCGTCACATGATACTTCTGGAAGAACAACTTCAGGTCTGCACATTGGTCCATCACCATGGGAACTGGACAATAAGACAAATAAATAAGGTTGCTAATCAAGCAGACCAACCTGTTACCATGGAAACTGTGGTCATAAACCTTACCTGTATGTTGCCAGGGAGACAAGGGCGTCTAGTACAGCAAGACACTGAACTGCTTTATCCCACATGTCATAGCTAAAGGTAATAAATGTGTTGAGTGTAAATGCAAGTCTACACACTGGGAACAGTCACTGGTTAAATGAATGTGTTAGATCTAATATCAGCTATATCTACATACAAGTCTATGACACACTATATTTTAGCAAGGCATTTTTCCTAATACATTATTTCAATTAAACAAGAAGACTAGCATCAAGACTTGATACTTTTTTATTAAAGCATTATTTAAACCCCCACTTACTTACAACCTCTGCTTGATAAGTGAAGACAGACTTAAAAATTAAGATTGACCACTCACTGTTTGTCAAAGCTCTGAAAAATTGTTCTCATGGTATCTTTAAGTGCTACATCTCTACGATCTTCAGCATCCATTAGGTCAGCTAAATGTTCCTCAATCTCTGAAGTCCAGTATCTTCTGAAGCCTTTTCTCTGCGACTGTAACGTGTAATCATCTGGTGTGTTTTTACTCAAAGCTGAATCTGGAACTTCCAGCTGGTAACGATTCTTTGCTTTATTAGAATAAAAGACACAACTTAGTACTAGGTTAAATATAAAAGAAAATATTCAAAAACTAACATGTAAACCACCCCACTACCCAGTAACACTAACTGTTTTCATATTACCTGAACCAAAATAAACAACACTCTGAAAAAAAGAAATGAGAAAGTTTATCAAACTATAAGATGTCTATAGACTTCACACCTTCAACCAATACCACCACCATTAATCATCAATCTACTGATAACCTGTAATTACCTTAGTGACCAACACCCTACTGACACCATACCAACACCCTACTGACACCCTATCAACACCCTACTGATAATCCAACAACACCCTACTGTTAACCCAACAACACCCTGCTGAAACCCAACACCCTACTGATAACCCAACACCCTACTGATAACCCAACACCCTACTGATAACCCAACACCCTACTGATAA
>NW_022261794.1:15016-32457 GCF_009602425.1 Actinia tenebrosa | reverse complement strand
CAACCAACACCCTACTGACACCCAACCAACACCCTACTGATACCCAACCAAAACTCTACTGATCACCCTACTAACACCCTACTGATAATCCAACAACACCCTACTGATAATCCAACAACATCCTACTGACACCCTACCAATATAGGAAAGACAACATACTATTATTTCAAGAACATCAGATCTACTTACTCTGCAGTTGAGTCTTTTGCGTTGTTTATCAAGATACTGGTCAAACCAACTCTTTTCAGCTTTGATGTCATCCAATGCTTCATCATAAGGTTCATTTACCCCTGTAACATTACAGCACAATTATAATAATAATAGGAGGTTCTTATATAGCACATTTATACAACGTCTCAATGAGCTTTACTGGGCTGCATATTGTGCTGCTATTTAGCAGCCATGCGGCTTACAATCATGAGTGATTTGCTAGTACATTAGTGTTATGCCTCCAGACTTGGAAAGGCTGTTGAACTGGGAGACAATCCCCTACTCATACACTAATAATTCAACAGGTTCTTTTATGTCCCCCATTATACTACAGGTTAGGAAGAGTTGGGAGAAGGGCCTGTGGTTTAATGTCCTTATCCGAGAAGACTTCAAGTCTAACAGACTTGAAGGTCTAACCATTTGCAGATATTATTACAAAGGCAGCACCTTCTCCTCAGATTTTTTAAGACCCTGAGTGTTGGTCCTGCATAGGCTTGAACCACAACCTCCAGCACGACAGACCGACACTCTTACCAAATGAGCTAACCGGGTGGTGGTGGCTTACTATCAATAGTAAGAATGCTTGCTTGAGCAATAGGAGCCAAAGGAATCTTTATTACCTGGTTTAGGAACAATAACACCATCTTTTTTGGCCTTGGCATGGTCAAAAGCATTCTGTAAAATAGATACACAGCATACATTAAATATTTTATATACATTAAAACCCATTAAAACCCTTATGCCAGAATTTACCTTGAAAAATTTTAGATTATTTTCCAGATGTGGAAATCTTCCTTTGCCTTTTGTTTCCTCATAACAAACCACCTGGCACAAAATCTTTGACCTGAAGCAAATAATTTGACAAAAATAAACCTGCAGTCTTTATAACRAAGAAACTTGCTTTGAGCACAGCAATAATGTTGCATGACGACTTACTTGAAGTTTTCTGCAGAGTCTTTAAACACACTTACTATAGAACAGGCATTAGAAAACCCTTCTAAAGTACTTAGAAAATCTGAGATCTTGCGTTTGCTGAAAAAGATCAATCCAGAGGTTATTTCAGGTTTCAATAATATCAAAGGTTTAAACTGATCATCTCCAACAGAAATGACAAGTATTTGTCAACTTGTTGGATTAACACTATTAATATCGTACCTGTAAGTGTCTTCATTATACAGTATAGCTCTACCATCAGGATGGTTATGTGCTCGTGAGTGTGACCCCATACTATGGATCCTGCAAATCATAGGACAAACAACAGAAACTATGTGTTTTTTTTATCCATATGGATTATACAAAAAGTTCTGATTGAAATGTGTTGTGTCTAAGTTAGTATTATATCCTTACTTTCTTAGCAGTCGTTCCAGGTCAGGTAATGTCTTCAAAATATCTTTGACATCTGCCATAGCAGCAGGCATGGTCATTAAATCCTCAACAGCATTCAGTCTGACAATATATTAATAGTCAGAGATGAATAATATTATACATCACTTCCATCTGTGATATAATGTAATCTATTATAACATTAATCTAACATAATATACAAATGCACCACCATCACAAGTCCACAATATACACTAGATTGGGACCCTAGATTGATTACCTGTCATTGATGGCTGAGGGGTTACAAAGAGGAGCACACAGCCATTGCTTGAACAATCTTTTTCCTGCATCAACAAGAAATATGATTCATTGAACAATAAATGATTTATATAGTCAGAAGAGAAACATTGTATAGTATAGGTAGGAAAGACTTACCAAATGCAGTAGAGCAATAGTCCAATCTGTCTAGCAGAGTACCCTCAGTACTTGTATCAGGGCCACAGGGGAGAATATCTAGATTGGACAGGGTCACATCATCCAGGATCTATTAATTGATCAATGATAGATATGGTAAGAAGGGATTAAGAAAGACATTCCATCATAACAGACAGCAGGGAATTGACAACAAGCAACCCCAACCCAATTGTTGCTACATTATGGCATTATCACGGCACTGCATATGCCTATCATACATGTGCTTTTTACATATCCTGCTCTATATCAGGACCCCAATTAGTCCACTGTGGTAGGAAATATCATATAGTGACATACAGTATAACTGAATCATCCTGTCAGAATACTGGGCCTATGCTGTTTTGTTTATCACCATTAACACAAAACAAATAAATTAACATGCAACATACCAAGTGCTGTCTTCCTTCTGCAAACTTGACTTCATTTTTATTGTAGTCTTGCATGCAGTCAAGTGGCTGGTATTTCTGTATACAAAGTACAATACATTATACATTAAAATTATTGTTGAGAATAGTTAACTTTTACATACATTTATTCGTTTTGTTTGTTTCTTACGATTTCCTTGACCCCATGATTTACCAGAAATTAATGATTAAACATAGCAATGAAACTTGATCTAGCCTTATGCAATAAAAGACACTCGCTTAATTCTTAATGAAACGACATGCACGTGCTTACGAGCCAACGATAATTTTGCCATGAAGACTAACTTAGATGCGTGATTCGCCACCAGATGTAAGTACAATAAATTCCAAACATATATACTGTTTAAGTGTAAATATTTCCCCAAAAATGTAGGCTAATTTAGGAATTATTGTTACATTTTAGCGAACCTTGTACTAGCTTGAACCAGTTTGAACTTGATCCACGAATTAAACTTGAAACAGATACGAGTGAACATTTGNACGTGCTTACGAGCCAACGATAATTTTGCCATGAAGACTAACTTAGATGCGTGATTCGCCACCAGATGTAAGTACAATAAATTCTAAACATATATACTGTTTAAGTGTAAATATTTCCCCAAAAATGTAGGCTAATTTAGGAATTATTGTTACATTTTAGCGAACATTGTACTAGCTTGAACCAGTTTGAACTTGATCCACGAATTAAACTTGAAASAGATACGAGTGAACATTTGTCAACTAGCTCTAACAAGCGTATCGTATGGTGGTAAAATAGACATTCCCCCGATATCTCTAACAATTATCAATCAAATCATTCACAGCAATCTTCTTAAGCTTTGATGATTGAATTTACCTCAAACTTTCCCATGGAGAGTAGCTCTTCCTCTATTAAACATCTTTTTAAATACCTAGTGTAAACAGATCATATTACCAGATATTATTTATTAATTATTTGAACAGGACCTGATAAACTAACTTACCATACAACAGAACCAAGAGCACTGATGGCCAACTCATAATCATCAGCAGCTGTCAGACAGTGTGGATCTGGAGGATACAATATGCATCAACATCATCTTTGTAAATGAAAAGGAAATGTCATTTATATTGATTGGCACATGACAACTAAAGGCTTGTTAAAACCTTTTTACACATACCACCACTTGTCATTTCTTTGAGTAAGTCAGGCCAAACCTGAAGCAGAGAAATATGAGCATGTCAAGCTATGGAAATACAATGATTCAATAGAACATTTTCAAATTCATACAATACTGCTCAGGGTTAGCCTCATCAATGGAAATGTGAAGAATGCATATCCTTCAACAATACAAACACTTTGAAATTCCAATGTCCTATACTGGAACAGTGAATATTCTACACAAAATCAAGGCTAACCCCGAACAACAGAAAAATTAAAGAATTTAACTAAAAAGTCAATAACTAACCACTGATTCAACATCCATTTTATTTTCCTGGAAGAAAGTTCCTTCTGCAAGGAATTTGAGGGTTTTTGATGAATCCCAAAATTCACTCCCTAAAATTAATCAAGAAAATGAAAATTAGTATAAAGTACATAATCATTACAGATTACAAGATCTAAAGATATGATGGTTTACCTGGAGCTAATTGTTCAGTGATAGTAGACATGAGTTCATGTGAGAGAACATGTTGTGTCTTGCTTGTTAGACCACCTCTTGGAATTAACACCTACAAGCAACATTGAAATACATACCTATTAACATGCTGGGTCTGTATGATAGTTGAAGAGCTGGTTATTATGTGTTATGAAGCACTCAATTATTCACTCATCCCCACCCCTCCCCCCTGCAGCAGCCATCCCTCCCTACCATAAAAAATAACCAGATCCCCAAGGAAGTAAAGGTACTCAAACCTGCACTGGTGTGTGACAAGCAATGAGTGTCCTGAGACGAGATGCTTGACGATCATCTTCAAATTGACCAAGCTACAAAATAAAGCAAAACATGTTTGTTTCAGTACATTAAATACACATTAACCAACACACTTTGAGTAGCCTCACCCTGAAGTGATGGGCATACTAATGTTGAAAAAATGTAGGTACATAATAAGAAATTATTTCTTAGATTCTTTAACCATTTCATCATATATTATACTCACATGAAACTTTCCAATCGATGTGTCAAGGAAACACACTCCATAAACACTGCCTCCGCCAACAGTATCATCATATCCCTGTGATTATAATGAATCAAAAGGACTCAGAGATAACATTATATCCATGTGACTCATTTCTGTGTGATGCTTACCTTCTCTTTTATAGCTAAAAGATAAGCTGCTTCAGTGTCTGTGCAGTCACCATCTCTAAAACTGTACATCTTGGTTCCTGGTGTTGTATAAAATATCCATGTTAGCAATACAGCTAGATTATCTCATTTACGCCTGTATTAGCAAGCATAACTGACCTTTCGTTGTAACAGCACAAATCTCTCTCTTCACCACCTGATCATACCTGGAATTTGTACGTTCTATAAAAATACAAGGAAGTTGTCAAATGTGGCAATTGACATACGCCTTGCAACACCTGTAGGTTTTTGACTCACCAGGCTTTACAACTATATCAACTTACCTTTTCTACATCTTTCCTTCATCATTTCAGGAGTTTCTGTTTGTTCTACTCTAGCAACCCTACAAAACATAAAACATCAACCTAATAAAACTAAACTACACCAGCCCTCTATTGATAGTCAACTATATTTATTTCCCAACATACAGTATCTTGAACTTTGAATGCTTTATCTCCTGTACTACAGGATGTCAAAATCGATTGATTATAAACAAGTATTCAATCTTTTATGATTAACAGCGGCAGTCAACCACAAATGAAAGACTGATCAACTGTGAATGACTGTGATCCATTGTTTGACTACATTCGATCAATCAAGGCTCACCTGCTAGAATGGCCTACTCTAATGTACTGTACTTACTTGTACCCCTTCTGAATTAGAGTATCTGAGTATCTGTCATATGCTATCTCAGGGAAGCCTGCATGTGCAAAGTTACCCTGACAAGAAAGAAAATCAACATTGGCTGCAGCAGTGGAATGCAAAGAATGAGTTAAAGGCCAAGCAATAGCGGAGTGCATTGTACCTTCATGTATATCAGATTAAGTTCCTTGACTCCAATGACAGCATCAGTATGGTAGAGCTCATAAAATTTGCCAATCTGTAATGGTAAATAAACACGTCTATGAAACATTGAAACAAACTAAGATACACCAATTCAATATTCATTGTTCTGCCTCCCTAATTACTGTTGCTACCAGATGCCCTGCCCTGTCCCCATTATTGATCATTCAAACCATTTGCCTGCATGCCAAAAGACGGGTTGACGCATTAACTAGTAATCACTACTGTGATTATAAGCTGTGAGGCAGCCCATAAACGTCCTTCACTGAAAAACGTAAAGACTGTGAAGCAAATTTAGACACTTGAAAAATGTGCTACCAAACTTCCTATTCATTCATTATTGTTCATTCATGTTACCTTGAAAAAGAGAACTGTATCAAAATTTTCAGACTTGAGTGTCCACCACTGTTTCATAGCCTGTTATCAATAACAATTGATTAAACAAAATTAGAAAAACATATAATGTGCATCTGTTAGTAGTAGTATTAGAATGTAATAAGGAAAAGTAGCCAAAGTACATACTGGAGTGACTTCTTTAGATGAAAGGAATGAAGCAGGGACCTAAAATATAAGCAAAATAAATATCAGCAAAGAACAAAATAAAATCTATTTAAAAAATTATTTTATAAACACTACTCCRTACAGGGCTCTTCTGTGAGGTTCCCTCTCACTACCACTACATTCTATATTACAACACACAACATTTCACTCACATGTTGATTTTTAAGGAGATGAAACAGGAGAAACAGAAGAAAAACCCTCTTGGCTGGGGAGAGAATTACACTTCAAACAAACTCGAATCACATCTGATCAAGTCTAGGCCAACGCTCGAACCCAGACCACAGCAGTAAGAGGCAAACCACTATGCCAGCCATTAAAACTGGATAATTGACAATATACATACCAGTAGTGTCTTAGGGTCATAATCAGGGTGTGTCATCGGCCTGCCACGTTTGTCTCTACAAAAAAAATACCATCCTTAGGGTTAGTTTTCACTGCCCATGACCATACCATGTTTGGCATGCAGCCATATCATAAGGATGCATACTTTCTTTTCTGTTCTTTTAGCCATTCCAGCTTCTCATGTGCAAATCCATTACCACTATCCTCATCAGTCTTTTTCTCACTTGATGTTGAAGGTGATGATGTCATCTGGAACTTGGAAAGCAAGGAGGCAGCCTTGGTGGCAGAGTTCGATACCTTATTGGCTAGTGATGCAGGCAACACAACAGAAGGTGACGATGATAATGACATTGGCTTAACTGGGGTTTTGTTAATACATGGCATATGTGGAGAGCTGTTGCCATTCATTAGCTTTTTACTCTTTGGACGAGATGTTGATGACGAACCCCTCTTTCGCTTTCTAGAACTCTGTGGTAAAACAAGACAAAAGATTGGTTGCAATTATTGTGGTTAAAATATCATTAACACCAAAGCAGCTTTGAAAATAAATGTTAGAGATGGCAGACAGCATAAAAAAATTAATTAGTATTATAATATATCTTTAAACAAAATTCGCTTCTAAAGATATTTTTCACATGATTTATGCTGATTAATCTTAAAAGTACAACATATTTATAACCCTACCTTACAATCAAGATAATCAAGATATGAGAAACAATATACACTGTACATACTGTGAAGATAATACGAAGGTAGAAGTACATTTGTCTAAAGCAGGCATTAACATTTAGTGTCAAACAGGAATTTGATTCTACAACATTTGTAATTTGCATTTTCATCACATCTTACGAGCAATATTTGAAGACATTTTCAAGAAAATATCATGATTAGAAATGCCATTTAGTTTTTCTACTCCACCTGCATCTTTTTCCCACGATGATCGAGATACGAGCATTCCATTTAATGGTCTTTAAAGCTCAAGCTACGTAGTCGGCCAGAGGAAGTTCAGGGAAATGTGTGACGTCACTGAGAAGTAGACTATGTGTACGTGCCAGCTAGTTTGTAGGTTGTCCACTATGTAGCTACTAGTACCATACCACCATCACAAGCCACTCTTACATAGGACATGACAAAACAAAAGCACAACCGACCCTCCCCTCCCTTCCACCTAAAGCATGTCTGAAATCTGTTTTTCACCTATACTGTTATATTGGTAGGTGTAAACCAATAATATTAATTTTCAGTTAAATAGGTAGGATTACCTTGGATTTTTCATCTTCTGACATTGGTTCATCAAATTCATCATCATCTTTTTCATCCACTCCACTGCTGACACTATCGTCGTCACTTGTCTCTGAACTCTCAGGTACAAACTCATCTGTTGAATGGTAAGAAAGCTTAACTGCATGTCTGACAAGAAACATTTCTACTTGCATTGAAAATGTCTACAATTTCCTGCTTTTTTCACACGTTTTAAAAGCAGATGGTTTAAGAAATTTAACCAATATTAATTTGGTCATTATGAGACAGGAAGAGATTTTCCATACAGTTTAAGAGGGATCTTTATAACACACGTTAGAGGGAGGGGAAACTAGCACACACAAACACATAATAATCAGAAAAAAATTGACTTAAAATTAGAATTAGTATAAGCACATTCTAGATTGTAATCAACTGTCAAAACCGAGAAAGATTCATAAGTGACTGAACACTGATTTGCAGTCTCCACATTGTCTCGTATTACACAGGTCATTAATTATGTAGTTTTTTAAAAATATCTTTAAGTAGCAAAAAACAGCATTAACTCAATTACTTCTTGAATCAAGTTTGAAAATTAAGAAAATAAAAAGCCTACATTTTTCTTGAAACCAGTGTTGAACATTTACTCTAAGTTGGCAAAATATTGAAATGAAACAACAAAATGAAAGCAGCAGGAATTGATAAATAGAATGATTAGTTAGTAACATAACCAGACAAAATAAGTCAGAAGGTATTTATCTGGTTCATAGCTCTTTAAAATCATTGTATATAAAGCATTTTGGTATAACATGCACATAAACATCTGTTACCTGCAGGCCATTTTACCTCCCTCAAAAGCAGAAAGCTGGAACATTAACACAGGAAGCCCAACATAATTTTCTTTACGAAAGACAATTTTAAGTAAGAACCTTTCCTAATGACTATCAGGAATAATCTTTTTGTAAAAAAAACTAGGGATTTTAATCTAGACTAAAAATTCAGTTTTTAAGTAATAGATTATGAATACTGCTATTCAATCCTTCTTATCTCATGTAGTCAAACCTGTTCTTCTACATGTTAATGGTTGTCCACTGTACATTGACTTTTAAATCTAGCCATGAATAAAACCCTATACTTAGATCTTTCTAGCTAAATAATGCCTGGTTATAAAAAAATTATCCTGGCCATAAAAACATTAGGTACCTCTCGCCGTCAACTGGAAGTGTTCACCTTTATAATGTTAATATTTATTAAGCCTTCTCTTTATAGTAAAATTGAAATTAACAGCATCAATACTCCTAAAGAGAACCTAGTCAGAATTTAATACTGGTTTTTGGTCGAGGGGAAAGATGATGAAAACCCAGAAAAAATCTCGAAAACATTAAGAAAGAACCAACCATAAACTCTATTCACACACAATGTCAAGTTTGAAAATCCATGTTCATTGATGAGAGGCAACAAGTTTTGCCATTATCCCTTATGTTTCAGCCCAGAGCAACAATCTAGCTGTTGATAATATTTTATATATATTCATGCTTACCTGATTCACTGTCTTCTGATCCTGATTCTATAATGAAACGTTTCTTTTTCTGATGTCTGGCTTTCATGGTTGCTTTTCTTTGTGGCTGTCGACTTTTGAATTGATTCTTGAAAATGGAATAAAATATAAGAAATGCTTCAGCAGCTGCGTCAATGACTACTAAATCTGGAACTACACAATATGCCCTCCTAAGACCCTCCCACTCCTTGGAAATTCCATTTCCCCTTCCATGGGGGAGGTATGGATATTTTTTTGGAAACTACACAATGTACCCTTTTCTCAGACCCTCCCACTTCTTGGGAATTCCATGTATCCAGTTTGTAAGCCCCAATTCAAGGCGAAGCTTTGTCATTACCCTTCGATACCTAACTGATAACAGGAGCCCTCCAATACCTAACTGATAACAGGAACCCTCCAATACCTAAATGATAACAGGAGCGCCCCAATACCTAAATGATAACAGGAGCCCTCCAATGCCTAACTGAAAACAGGAACCCTCCAATACTTAACTGAAAACATAACTAGATGCTGTAGGCAGCGTTGACTGGGATACCTGGAAGGGGGGAGTGGAGGACCTGGTTTCAACATGCATGGAGTATTTAGTTGGTTGAGCTTCCAAAAATACTAATAAAGTAGTACTGACAAATAACTCAATTTGGAGCTGCAATTCCAGTTCCAGTCTGGATTTTGGCATACGTAATTAGGTTGTTGTTCAAGCATAAACGTGCACATTTGCACGGGCATTGTATTACTCGCTTTAAAATCAAAATGCTTCATTTAAAACGTAAATATGGGCTAATATTTGCTCCAGACCTCTCTCATAATAGCTTTACATTTTATAATTTTATAATTTATCGATATTTTTTAATGAATCACCATTTTTTTGAAGAAAAATTAAAGGAGATCATAACGCTTCGAAMGGCAAAGATCAAACCCTGGAATGCGCTTAGCAAATTATTTATTTTSCTTCTTAAATCAAATAGAATCTTAAAATAAATATTGCTATGTACAGTCATGTTCCTTTGTGAGTAGACTTTGAAGCCAAAAAAGTTAACATAAATACATAAATGTAGGCTATAAGAATATCTATATTGTCATGCTGAATGAATTTGCAATATCGCTTATCGCATAAATTCTGACTTTTGAAACCCGGTTCTCCTTACCGATCTTCGCYCATTCGTGCAGAAAATACTGCTCGTGTAGATGAATCATGAAGAGTAAATCAAAACAAGCTATTGCTCATGAAGTTCATTGAAAATTCTTAGAAATAATCGCTTCGAAACTATTGGTATCTTCTTGCCTTGAAATCCTTGTTTACGAAATCGATAAATTATTATTTCTAGTTCGGCTGCCTTGAATTACAGCAGTCAACAAAATAGAGCATGCGTAGACATAAACCTCTGCCATGTGGTCTGCTAGCTCCACCCTCTCATAATCACTTGACAGCATATAGACATTGATTGACATTTGGTACATGATAATTGATTGCACTATTGATGTGAACCCCATAGCAGATGCCCGCAAAGGTCTCTTGGGTAAGTTCCTGAAGACCCCTGGGTACTATTGCGCAACTTTCCCATTTTGTCATGGAGAAGACAGAAAAAAAAGACATTTTATGACTGTGACACCACAGGTATCCCAGTAATAATAAACTGACTTTGTTCCAAGTTTTCTTACTTTTGCTGTGACATGCTCAATAATTTATCTCCAAAAAACTGATAATTATTACCAGAAAAACTTAAAATGACCGTCCTTTTTTTACTATGTAAATATTTGATGGCTTCCCCTAATTCCTCAAGCCCTTCCCCCTTCTAAAAACTTTATGCTCCCATACTTGATAATAATTTGTAGACATTAGATTTACAAGTTACCTTCCTTCCAGTGTCCACATTATCATCATCATCAGTGTCATCTTTACCACTTTCAACCTCCATCTGCTCTCCATCATCATTCTCATCTTCTTCATCAGAAGGTACACACTTAATCAGTTCTTCTCTCTCCCTTGTATTCATTTGAAAGGCTCTATCTGCTTCAATGACAGCTTTCTTAATGGCTGGATCACCGTTACCTTTCTTTTCTCCTTTCATGAATGGTTGCACTTGTCTGATAGCAGAAAAAGACACATGCAACTATTATAACACTTAAAGTAAATCCAAAAGAAAAAATCATAAAAGCAACTCTYGTTTTGAACTGAGATTCCAAATATCATAAATCAGTGATTTTGAATGGAAGGCTGYGAATAATCCTATAGCCATTTAACTCATACAATAATTAGTGTAATCGTTTTAGACAATTACAAGTTGTGTATTTATATACTCTATTTTACGGTATATTCAAATGTTTGGCAAAAACATATTTGTTCAATATTTATGTTTSGTTTTCTTTCCTATAGAACAATCTTAATAATTCAATTACCTTAAACCATGATCTTTTCATCTCTAATCAGTCTAGAGCTAAAACAAGCGCCTCAATATTGTCTAGTACTGAAACATACACTTACTTTACGTTGACCCACCCACGGCTTGGTGGCTCTCCGAAGAACTGCACATGATATTTCTTATCCTTCAAATATTTATCGTGAGTAGGATGTTTGCAGATTATGCTTGGCCACCAAGGATGTCCTTCCATCTTGGCCCAAACGATGTCAAAACACTTGAAGGTCGCGTTAGCAGTGTTCTTCTTCGATTGGTGGTTTGACATTCCACAAGGGGTAGATACACCACACTTTCCATTCTCCGAGGTAACTCCTTGAGCAGATGATGGAGGTGTCTTATTTTCCTTCGCTCCTTCAGCTTTATCTGCAGTTTGAGGGGATGTTCTTTTTGGGGTTTTAGTGAAGTAGGAGAACAACGTCGCCATGTTGTTATCAGTCTTGTCATCTCACGTGCTTCTTTTTTCCCGCGTCTTTTCTAAAGATGCRCGCGCTGTTACTATTCGTTCGTAACACGAATAGGATACGAATAAAACACGAATATGTTGCCGAGACATTGCCGAGACACCGGAGATATCAATAAACGATACATCTTGCAGTTTGTAGGAGTTTGTTCGTTTCCTTTACTCTGTTTTGCGTATCTAGTACATCAATTCAAACGTCAAGCTAAAACCCACAGCTAATATAACAGCTAATATACACTTGAAAGTGTGCTGATGCTTCAAGCTCTTTCTCTTTCCATAGAGTGCTGAAGGAAACCTTGAACGACTTGATAATAATATTATTGACCATACAACTTTTCAAAATGATATTTTATTAAGGTTAAGTTTAAAAATAATAAACAAATAAAATTTACAAAACTTATTTCATAAAAATGTGTTTGTATTTGCCTTCAGTCAAAGGATTTTTATCTACAAAGGCCTTAAGMCAATGGAAGAACTTTTTATTGTCAAAATATCTGCATTGTATTGTTAAATTAAAGTTTCAGTGCATGTTTGCATGTGAGTATATTTTGGTGCTAAATATCAATAATTACAAACACTTCATGCTTCTCTTCATTATCATATATTTGCATATTTGAATATGTTATTGCTTTYACCTCTGTGCCCTGAAAATAAAATACACAACCAGTGAGAAAGTGAATCATCTGAAGATGATGCTAACAAGCTAATTGCTATATCTGGGGGAAAAGGTAGAGGCCATCTGCATGCAACCTCCCCTCCCCCAAAAAAATATTACCTGGGGATGCTTTTTAAGGTCAAAGTCTTCCCCTCTCCTAAAAAAATAACACAACATAAATAATATAATAGTATATAATAGTGTTTGATGCTACACAACATTATCACTTGTACTCACTCAACAGCTTTTATTTTAAAATTTTCCTTGTCAAATTCAGTAATTTCAACTTCCTAAAACAAAAAATATGTCAAATTAATATTTAAAAAATGTAATGAAAACATCTAATGATAATTAGCTCTAACTTATAACATCATCATCATCATCATCATCACCTTTTTAGTCCCTTTGCATAAATGTACTAATCATATGCAGATCTATCTTAAGACCATAATGATGCAATGAAACAATTTCTTCATTAAACACACCTTTGTGTCATTCAAGATAGCAGTGTAAGAAAAATGAATTATTTGGTTTCGAATGAGGATGTAAAACTCAAGATATTAAATATAAGTACAATCAATAATATCATTACATTACATTACCTTAACAATGAAATATGGATCATCACACATCAAAAACAAAGACTCATCCAAGAAGTGAAATAAAAGTGATATCATATCATCACCTGTGAATAGGCAAATAGTTTTGCTCAAAACCTATATTCTCAGCAGCCTCACTAGTATAAATGTTTGAGAACTGATTAGCATATTGGTCATCTCACTTCAAACCAGCTAAAGTTTMAAGTTTCAAGTTTATTCGCACACAAATACAATAAGCTAAAACTGTACAGTATCCAGCTATTTTCTTGTGGCCTCGCTGTCACGCTCCCCAAACCTGCAGTTGCTCTTTTTACTTTCTTATTTCCCACCCTTCTCCCTTTTTATTGCTTTCTTATGGTCCTTTTTAGAGCTCCGCCAGATCTGCTCTATATACTACATCTATTTGTACTGCAGACCGATGAGGACAGATTCCTYATATTTATATATTCAGATAAAACAAATTAATCCACAGTTTTTACCCTCGGCTTCAATTGTTTTCTCTTCTTCAATGTCCACTTTTTCAATTTCTGTCATGTAACCAAACATTGCTACTACAGCCTGCATTAAAAAAATGGTTGGACTTGCATTTATATATAGCCTTCACCACAGGCTACTCCATATATTCTCTGTTGAGATCCCTGTGTTAAATTATATGCCAGAGAAGAACTAGGGATGAGAGAGGAGTGAGAGGGTCTTTTTTTGTCCTCACGACAGGATGCCTGAGGAGCAAAAAAAGCCAAGGAGATGCCTGCGAGGAGGCTAAAACTTGCTTTCTTAAATGAAACATTTTCTCTTGTGTTCTACCAACCCCACCTGCTTTATGACGGCACACAGCATGCATATAAATTTCTATTTCTCCAATTTTAAAGATGGCGATATATTTTCTTTCCCAAAAGGTTTTCCTTCTTTGGCCCTTTTGAATCTCATAAAAAATTTTGGCCATTGCCCTGTCCAGCGGGTATAGGCTTTGTTGATCACTTTAAATAACCTTGATTTTTGATTTCTTTATAAATTTATACCTGCTCAAAAGCTTCCTTTAAATCATCACCCCCTGAGTACAATGTTAAGGATAGTTAGATATAGGCCCTGTCCACAGGTATCCAGAAATTTTTGTATCCACAAATTTTTTTTTTTTGGATATGGTCTCCAGAGTGGAAAATTTCGAATACGATGACGTAAACATGATTTTGCGCATGCTCAATAAGAAAAACTATCCGTCAAAGGGATTAGGCACTAGCGTGCATCAGAGCGGATCAAGAAATTTCCGGATACGTGTGGACATTGAAAACGATTCGAAAACTATTCGAATACGCTGCGTGTGGACGCAACATTTTTGTATCTGAAAAATAAATTTGCAGATACAAAAATTTCCAGATACGTGTGGACGGGGCCATAGATAGGTATGACAAAAAAATGCAAAATACTACAATATTATCCATACGATTGATTTTGAGATAACAATAAGAGGGTATAATCTAAGGTAAAGGATACATGCATGGAGTCTGCAAAAAAAGAAGAAAAAAAAAACTTCAATTAAAATATACTCTATAAAAACCATTCATTATTTGTAAGGGGGGGAGGTGTTGAGAGAAATCATAAAAAAAGTCTTTCATAATGGTAAAAATAATGGAATGGCAAGAAATTCCTTTATTTTTTCACCTATCCCCTGATGAGAGAGACTCAGTTAACACAGTCCCTAGCTATCTTTTCCCTCCAAATGCGGTCGAGTCAAGATATGCCTTAGGGTTGTGGAGTTGGGTTGGGTGAAGCAGCACACATGCCACTTCAAACTCATTCCCACTCAAAAACAGAAGAAATGACTCGACTGACTTTGAAGGAAAGAGATAGACTGTTTATAATTACAGTCTACCTGAGAGGCAAACACACATGGCTGTTTCTATCCTGAAAATATCAATTATACTTACTGTACATCAGCAGTGTGGTCAAGATCTAAAATCAGAATTAAAATTCATTAATAGATAATTATGAAAAACCATTGAAAAGATATAAAGCACTGTGCACTGCCCCTGAAATGTATAACATCAACATCATTTGTAAAAACCCAAGTCATGTTAACGGTTGTGAAGGCCCTAAAGCCAGTATTATCTGTTGGTATAGTGAACTTTTTGGAGGGAAACCATTTGCATACAAGACTAAAGACAACTCAATAGATTAATATAAAATATATCAATAAACTTACTATATACAGTACATGATGAAACACTAAAGGTATTTTCAATATAAGCTTACTTACATTCATACTTCTTAATTCCTTTACTAATATTGCTAACTGCGGCCATTTACGTGTGTCAAGGTTACTGTCACCTTGCAAGAGTACAATAAATAAAGGTTATTATGAAACTAATCAATCTGTTACTTTCAAGACATGTTTGTGCATCCGCGATTGGTACCTATCAGCGGTAATGCATGATGATTCTGCGCAGTTCAAGAATCAAAATGGCGGCAGATTTGACAAGACGAAGGGAAGTAGCTGCCACTTGTCTGCAGGTAGAAATATAAATATGTTCACCTCCCAAACAAAGTATTACCCAGGAGCCTGATAGAGAGAAAAAAGAAACATGTGAACTCTGTATTGAAKGATTTTTTTAACGAAACATGAGTTTCTTTGCGATTTTGAACGTCTTGAATTTGACCCCTTTTTAAAAATCTTTTCTTTTTTTGAACAGTGTTATTTCAGAGGATATACAATAAGATCAAAGCTAAAACAAGTGCAGAAAGAGTTTGAAGAAATTGTACATGAGCTGGATGGACATGATTTTCATGTCGTGTGGCCTTCAAACAAACAAGCTATATCTTTACCTTTGTGTGTTACAAATGAAGTAAAAATACAGGACAATAAGCCTTTACATGATGAGGATGATGGCAACGATGTTGAAGACAGAACATTGACACAAGATGTTTGTGATAAAATAGATGACATATCAGCCTTACATCCAACAACAGATAATCAAGAGAGGCTTGGAGGTACTTCAGGAATATCTGATGACTTTGTCCATGACAAAGTAAAGAGAAACTTAGAACAAAACTTTGATGAAGCATTTCCTTGTGAAGAAAAAAATCCTACAAATTCTGTCAAACCAGCCTCTTTAGATAATAATCTAGATCCTGGATCAGGCGAAGACAATGGACAAGGAAACATGACTATTGATTTACCACATTTTGTCAATAAACAAATATATAAACAGCACAGTACTCCAGTTTCCTCAGGAGACACAGAACAGACTGATGGCATAGTACCAAGAAGACATCCTTTACTGACAGATAGTTGGATGACAGACAAATCCTTTGGTAAAACTTATCACACTTTGATGGATATAATTTTTGCTATTTTCAATCAACTGCTAAATGTATGGTGAGAGAAAAAATCACCCTTTGTTTAGCAACTACAGGGCCCAGTTATACGAAGTGGATAGTGCTATCAGACAACTGGGCCCAGAGACATTAGGGACCTTAAGCTGTAGGACGGCAACGTAGGCAACAATGTTGGCGAAATTGAGGCGCTTTAACCTTCTATTGTATTATTATTTCGTGTTTACCTAGTATCTTACTCAATAAGCATACCCATTTTACAGTGAAATGAAGTCTTTTGGGATCCCTTCGCTTAAAACAAAAATCAGCAAAGATAAGCTCTTGGCGTAGCCGTTCTCTTTAGTACATAAAAGTAGGACATTTCACGTCTTACTTTCAGCATAGGACGGCAATGATGCACAGTATTTCGTACATTGCAACGAGTATCTATTGAATAGCACAATTAGTGCTGTTGTATGGTTGCCGTCGTCGAGTGATTAAGACAGTACTAATGGTTTTAATGGTTTCTTTTCAACTAAGATGCTGTTAGTGATGACACTACAATTAGTGACAAGGATTTACAGCAAAAGAGAGAACAGATAGCAATGGAATTACTATGGACTCAACAGGCCATTGAAAGCAGAAAAAATGTAAGATACTTATCTTCATCAACATTCCATAGCCAGACACCTCTCATACCCAGACACCTCCCATACCCAGACA
>NW_022261793.1:311538-323805 GCF_009602425.1 Actinia tenebrosa | reverse complement strand
GGCATCGTCATCAACTTACAGACAAACATCACCAGGGCATCGTCATCAACTTACAGACAAACATCACCAGGGCATCGTCATCAACGTACAGACAAACATCAACAGGGCATCGTCATCAACGTACAGACAATTTTATCATTAACACCAGGGCATTATCAGCAACGAATTACTGACAATTTTATAACAAAATCATAAAATAACGATATATATATATACATGTGTTAGATAACGTTTTTGAGATGAAATATAGGTCGACATATCAGCGTTTCATCAAAATCGATTGAAATACGGCGTTGTAGGAACGTCTTGAAAAAAACGGTCGAAAATTAACTCGCACTCGCAAAAATTAATGATTGATTAAAAATTGATCAAATAGTTGGACTTTGTTTTTATTCAGCGAGAAGAAAATGTATACTTTTATAGCCATGAATAGTGCGCTGTGATATTTTTTAGTGAACATTGATCGGTCGCGAAGGTCTCCTGGTACATTAAATGTAAACGCATGAATAGCCACTAACTTGATTTACTATATTGACTAAGTTTTAACTAAAGTGTATACTAACTACCTAGATTATTTTAAATTATGAATGAAATCTCCTCCGACACCCTTAAATAAGGCAGTCTTCCCTTAACCCCCTTGGCATTAGTTAGCTAGCTCAAGGGCAGTTAATTAAATTATTCATTCAAGTGAATTGCATTAGTTTAAACGCGAAGTTCGGTCATTATTCCAAGAGCATTCCTTATTTAATTAAAATTTATGAGAATTAAAAAATGTAAGGTTGGATTTTTAGAGCCCGGCCAGTGAGGGTGGACTTGGACCTTTAGGGTTTATTGGTGGGATCTTTCTGGAGTTGAAGTAATCCTGGACCTGCTTCGGCACCTCTGCTAGGACGTGTTGGGCCAGTAACGCTGGCGATTGCTGGGGAAAAAATGTTGATATGTTCCAACCATTACAGCCATTCTCAATCACGCGCTCCTCTAGCGATTTATGGACTTAAGATTTGAAAAATCTATGACGGCAATGTCAACCGGAAATGTAAATTACTTCACTTTGGGGTTTCGAGTCTTTAAAATCTGTCTTCTCTGTGGATGAGTTGACTTTACTGACAATGTTTTGAATGAAATCTCCAATGAACAGAACCCCAAAGAGAAATAAATTACACTTCCGCCTGACGTCGTCGACGTAGATTTTGAAAATCTTGAAGTCCCTTCCGACGAAGAAGCTTTTTGTGGACGTCAATGAAGGTGTTTCCATGACATTCTATAGGCACGTGTCCTTATAGCTGTGTGTTTTTCGACAATGTCATGGAAACGCCCTATGATTGAAGTCCACCAAAATCTTCGTCGCGACAGAAAAAATTGCTGGAGGGCGCGTGTGATTGAGAATGGCTGTAAATATATATATTTATAAGAGAACAGAAAAGAAAAAATAGGAAAAAAAGAAGGAATGGTAAATGAAAGGAAAAAGAAAGAGTAGGATGAGAAAGAATAGGAAAGGAAGGGAAAAGACACAAATGGAAATGAACGAGAGAAAATGAATGCATGAATATTAGCTGTTTTATTCAATGCAATTTAATACGATGTTGTAGAATGTAGCTAATCCTACTAACCCCTTTATAATCCCTAAAAGGAACGAACTGAACAATGTCTCTTTCAGCTACCTCTGTACCTGAACGTAAACTGAAAAAAAAAAGGTTTTCAAATAAAACAACAATTTTGCACTTCGCATAAACTTACGACAGTTTAAACCACTAACTTCAAAGAAAATAAAAGTTATTTTTTGTACATACAAGCCTTCATCTGCATCCAGCTCGTTCATGTCAGTAAAGTCAGCAGTACCAACACCAACAATGATAACTGACATAGGAAGACGGGATGCGCGAATCAGAGCAATTTTGGTATATTCCATATCTGATAACACACCATCCGTCAGCATCAACAGCACGAAGTATTGCTGTAAAGAAATGAAAGAAAATAACGAAAGGAAACAAAAAGAAAAGACTAAGAAAGAAGAAAGGAAAGGAAGGCAAGCTGGACGATTTCGCTTGATTGTTCGGTTTATTGTAAATTTTGAAGGCCAATGAAGCTGTTAAAAAAATTTGAAGGCCATTTTAAAAGCTGTTAAGAAAAAAAATCTTTTWAATTTATTTTGTCGATAGTCTGAAACAACCTCTAGGCCGATCGAAATCTGGCGGGTACGGCTAACTCACAGACGGAAGAATATAAATGGACTGTATAGCGGCAGCCAGAGGCGTGTTTAGAGTCTTTCAGTTCGACCCGTTGAGCTTGCCACTACTATACTTGAAGCTTCATGCGGTGGTGATTAGTGATAACATTTTTTTTATAATCACTAAAAACATACCGATGCGTCTCGTTTTYGAGCAGCCTGGTGAGCAAACGAAGCCACATGGTTGATGATTGGTGCAGCATTGGTAGGACCATACAATCGAACCTGACGGATACACGCCTGGTATGCTGCAACTACACCACTGACCCCTAAACGCCGGCAAAAATACAAATAAGTTCAATGACAGTATATCTTTTCCGAGGTTATCCATACTTCTGATATCCTAAATTTGCTGGTATGGGTAAGCCTCGCAACAAATAGAAATAAGGTAAAAAATCTCAAAAAATTAGAGCGGTTATCGAATAAGAACGAAACAAACGGTGCTGAATTGTAGCACGAACACGGTGCGACATGCGGTAACATTGGAATGGCTTCCCTTAAGAATGTTTATCGTAAGAGCGGGCCATATACTATTCTGACTTACAGCACGACCAAGGTACGAGTGGCTTTCCATTGCCTTCCAGTAATTCATCCAATCACAACGCATAGTTACGGCCACGATAAGATGTACTCCTACGAAAACAGCCCTAATGGCAAGGTATATCAAGTACATCAAGGTACATCAAGTAACATCAATGTACATCAAGTACATCGTGAAAGGTTGAAGAGAGCAAATTGAAGACAGGGAAAATAATAAACTCATGTGGGTTTACAAAACAATACGACGTTTTCGAATGAGAAGAGATTTCACTTCCCAAACGAAAAAACATCGATCGTTTTGCCCTGCATGGGCAATGTGAACACTCCATGAATATAAATACCTTGGCAATAAGGATTCGTAGCGTTGAAAGTCAAAGGAAATGAGTGGGATACCTGTGGAAAAACAACAATTTAGTAAGATATGAAGATAAACCTAGATTTTCTGCTGACAGTTCAAAACCAATAAACCTCCAAAAGTTGTTATCTGTGACTAGAGTAGAGGTTCGACTTAAAATCCATGGACGTTAGCCCTGCCCCATGGCCCATTTCATTTAGCGTATTTCGCCTAGATTTGAATGTCAAATGAATGAGTTGGCGAAATTATCGTACATACCTCGAAAGATGGCGGAACTCTAGCCCCAAAGCCAAAAGCAGGGAACAGTTTATCTCTGCGGTGAAAAGAAAACAGATGCATCTTAAGCATAAACAATTGATGAGATTTATACGATGACATCTTATAGGAAATACACAAGTGAATTGAAGAGAGGACAGCACAGAAGGCTGTAAGTTAGATTACTCAATGGGTTATTTTGATACTGTGGTTAAATGAAATTGCACAACTGTTAAACAAAGAAATGATACTCTAGGGAATGACACGTGGTTTGAAATGGGAAAACATTACGCTCGAGCGAAAAAGAACTATTACTCACGAATCATAGTCTTGGCAGACTTCCCCAACGGACGTCAATGCTTTGAGATACTCGTTAGGTTCGTATGAATTCATGTAGTGAAGAGACTGAGGGTTGTTTGGGTCACCATTCGATGCAGTGAAGTCCACACCAACCTTGGCATTCAAAAACAAACACACAATTAAAAATACAGACAGACAGGCAGACAGACCAAAAGATGTAAAGACTGTCACACAGACAGAGTGAGACAGAGACGAACAGATAGACAGACCAGCATAAAAGAAGATGGAAAGGACAAATAGATAGCAAGACAAACATTCAAACAATAAATTAACGAGGATAAGAAAACGAAAAAACAACAACTACAAAAAACGCCAATATGAGATCCGGTTAATAGCTCCAAATGACATTTAAGGTAATTCCCTCGAAAGAAATTTTGCCGATAACTTTGTCCTGAAACTTTGCATTGACATTAATTATGTCATGGACATCTAAAAACTGCAATAAAAATATGGGGTCACCATTCTCGTTTTTGATTTATCTTGAAAAAAACTTCTCAAAATAGTCGAAAATTGACACTTTTCCGAGTGGAGACTGGGGCGAGTCAGATAAAAATCGCAATTTCGCTAATCAAGAAAGAGAAAAAAGTGAAAATTGGTTTGGAGCATGTTTCTTATTTAGTTTCCGAAAGATAAATGCCTAAACTTCGTTAGTTCCATGCTTTTAGTAGCATGCGCAGAAAATGCGCAGTGCTAAAAAAATATATAATTTCAGTAAGTTCATACCGTAAAATTAATCTGGCAACCTCCCATTACATAATCCAGAAACGAATGAATATGGATGATCTGAAAGAAAAGAAAAAAATATCGATTAGCATTAACCCAAAAACTATAAAGCGATGTAGCTCTTTTATTTTACAACCATCATTCCCCGTGAGGGACTCTTCCGCAAAGTTAGCTCTATACACAATAGTGACTTTTAACATCGGGTTTACCGCAAATCGCTAACTGCTAGGGTTGAGGCCCAGAAACACGCCCGCAAACACGAAGAAACGCTCTAAATCCATAAATATCAATTAATATAGCGGCTCTTCCATCGCAAACGTCGATATGACGCCTTTCTAAATGTTGAAAATTTGACGGAAAACGCCTGACGTCAAACTGCAATTTGAGGTTTGCGGTAGCCAGCAAAGAACGTCGTGCTAACATGTCGCATGTTGATTTAGAAAAACTCCCGTTTTAAGGGAGAGAACAGCAGAACAACTAAATTTATTTTCAATTATATACAGTTCAGTTCAGAAAATCAAACTCGCGACCCCAGGCGTGAACTACGTACACAGCGGTGAGAAACGGCGCCGTTACAGAGAATACCACCATTATTTAGGGGCGCAAGCATTCGGCTTACCTCACACAGACTGACGTAAAGAACACCAGAATTGACGTACTTCTTGGACTTTTGTTGCTTCTTTGGGTTGATCAAATCCAGTCCTTTCTAAAAAGGCAGAAAAGAAGAAGGTTGAATTGTGAGACTGTCCATCTACCTACCATCGAAAGAAAGCTTGAAAAGAAATTGGACCCACACAAATCAGTCTGCATTTCCCTACGGGGGAGGGGTGGTAAACGGCTGTACACAGGCTAATGGCAAGTCGTGAAAAATGGGAAAAGCTTACGACCAAAAGATTCAAGGTCTATTGGGTCTAAAATTGTTCTTTTCTTAGGGGAACAGCATTTTTCCAGATCCTATACGACTGTCCTTGGTATTTGGCAGCAAATGCAGCGTTTGTTTCTCGAATGAACCCCGACCACTTAAACCTCGTATTATACAAAGGATCAAAGATGCACTTATAAAGGAAAAATTTTAGATTGCTAAGCAACGGTGTAGAGTACAAAATTGATTTAATTTCACTGTCTCCTCACCTGCAGGTGAGATGACAACAATGATTTGGTTTTCCATAACCACTAGTGTTTTCCGGGTGCAGAGGATTAGCCCACAGCCCAACCCCCAACCTGGAGGGCCACTGCAGAGTATACCAGGACGTTAGATCGTTATGCGCAACACCTACCCTTGTCTGCAACAACTGAATAATCTGCCTTAGCGATGTTGAACAGCTTCCAATGAAATCATGGCTACCATCATTGTCATAATCATAGCAATCAATCTAGCACAAGAGAGACAAGTAGCCTAGTGTTAATGGCATACATACCCCACTTGATTTCGCATCAAGCAGTTGCCGTAAGGTGGTGTTAGTAACGCCGATCAAGTCATTGGCATCACCTTCGTCAAAGTCATAGACAGCGATCTAAAGTACAATTAATATTATGGTTTACGATATATATAGCGCTCTTATTCTTTATGGGTATGATCTGAATGGCGCTTTACAATGAGTTATGAATTTAGGAGATATGGTTAGTCATGAGGAGTAGAAACTGAGGATGGCCACTGCCAAGGTTTCTGTACGGCCTCAGTGGTTCTTTTACGTCCCTCTGTTATTGGTAAGTGATGAGGAAGTGTGAAGAGGGACCGAAACACCATTAAAGTGGTCTTCCGAGCAACCTAATTTGAGTCTAGCCACTTGTAGATGTAAATACAAACGCAGCACTTTCTCCTCAGTTATTTTAAGGTACAGTAGTGGTCTGGCTGATGCTTGAGCCCACGCCTCGGGCCAACTAGTTATTCAATGCCCGTACGACGAAGGGTAGGGATTTTATTGAAATCTTTTTAGGCAGAGCATACTGTATTTCCATTTCAGATCTCTTGTTATTACTTATCATTCCCTTGAGAATAAATCTCAGGTCCCCGGTAACGCATAATAAGATACGGAAGAATTTTTATTGGCTCCCGTCATTATATTGGGTCCTTTTACTGTGAGCATACTATATTTCCAACCGCTTGTCATTATTTGTCATTCGCTTTTTGAATAAATTTCGTGTCCCAGGTAACGCACGAGACAAGAAATGATTAGACCAGACGAGCAATGCCGTCAAGAAAAGTCCAAACATTTTTGAAAAGGAAAAACGTTACGCCCAAAGTAAAAAAAGTGTTTGGTGATGGCAGTAACCATTGACTAGGATCAACCCAGAGATTGTTTCAGGGTTCAATCTGCGAGTAAGCTGTGTCCTGACTTAGTTCAGCAAGGTTTGACTTGTGAATCAGCAGTGCTTTGACTGAGATAAGCCCATGGGTTGTTTAAGGGTTCTGCTGACCTAGTTCTGCCCAGAAATTGTTTTAGGGTTTGACTTGTTTAAGGTTTCAACCCGTAAGTTAAAATTAGCCTTGTTAGACTAGATCACAATAGACTGTTTTTGAGATAGCAAACATGGTGCATTGTGGTCTAGCTTCGGTACAAACATCTTTTGTCTATCATACCTTATATGGTGCTGTTTGTACTGAATCTAGACTACAATGCATCCTGTTTATCGAATTCAGAAAAGGCCTATGTGCAAGTCATGAAGMGTCATACATAAGCCATACATAATCTCCTTCATAAACATCTAATACCTTGATTGTTGCATCATAATCTCCACTACACAAAGACATGACAGAAACATCAAATGCCTTCCAGTTTGGATTCAAATTGTTCTTTATCACCTTTAAAAAAAAAAGAAAAGCACTCAAAAACATTGCGAAATATTGCCCAAAAAGAGTAAGAACTGAAAGTAATACAAGGATAGACCTTGAGTGATATTTGCATGTTCTTAGAAATCACTATAGTAGATAAAGGCAGAATGGCCTGTCTCACATGGAGTCTGTAATAAGACATGTGGAGCTGAGACATTATTCAATAAGTACTATATAAAAAATGAAAGCTTTTGCTTTTACATTCCTAAAATAAGAAAAAAGAGCTCAATAAACTTAGTGAACTAAATAATTTTACATCCCTTGCAAAACATTGAATGGCAAAAGGCAGTTTGACTGCATTAGCAGGACATTTTGCTATATTTATATCTTTTATATAATGCTATATTTCATAATTTTTGAAAATATGTCTTGAGGTAATATTTTCAATACAAACATTGCACAGTAAATCTTACCTCTGTTCTATGTATCATCAAAAATCCACCATCAACTTTCATTTTGGAGATCTCCAAAAACGGGTCTGACTTTCCTAGAAAATCCTTCATATGAAAATAAACAAAAAAAAAATGAAATAATGAAATAAAGGTCAAAATATATGATCAAAAATCGATTTAACTACCTCAATTGTTTTCTTAAGAAAATATTATATGGTACCTTTTTGTCCACATTTGTTGCTCTGAAAGTAAGTTTGGCAACCTCATTTCCACCTGTCATTTCTTCAGCATAAACCTGTAATATAAGAATTATAGGGTATCGTGCTGTTGAAATGTTACGCACAATGTTGCAATTCTCCTGATTATATCATTAAAATATATGACATAAGTGGATAACCCCTGATTCCAAGGATGTGTGCACAAAATTTGCCTAAGGCAGGTTTGAACCACCAATATTAAGCATATTTAATTTGTGGCCATTGTTTCTTCACTTCTTTCTATTTGGGCTCTAGATCTTGAGGCAGGTTTTTGTAGCATTTAGTTAATTTTTCAAAAAATTTTCTCCATGTATTTATGGGATGCATCATATTTTGCTAAAACATGCAAATGTTTTTTTCTGGTAGGCCTTATTTTGATGGGATATAGCAAAGAAACAAATGTGTTTTTTATTTCATTTTTTAAACAAGAATATTTTAAAATGAGGTACAGTATGTTCAGAAAAAAATAAAAAATAAAATTGCAATTATGTATTAACTTAATTTTGTGAACAGCCTTAATTATTAATTTCTGTAGATTTGTGACTGGCTAACTGAGTAAAATGAATTAGGAGGAAAATATAAATTTTTTTATATTGAATTAATTGGATATTTACTAATGAGTGGGTTTACAGTTTTCATTTACGGGTTGACTTTGATTTATGGAATTTGCAACCCCCAAACCCATCCAAAAACCACCCCTGTGTTCTTAAGCATCTGGATTGTTCTCAAAAAGGCTGTTTCCATAAACCTTAAGTGAGATAAATATGCACCATTTTTATATGTGAAACCAACTTTTTAAATTTAAGTAAACTCACAGTAATTGTTCCAACTTTCCGGCCTTTAATTTCAAGATGTTTTGTAAATGACCTCTTAGATACAATCTGGAAAGACACCAAAAAGTAAAATAATAATTTTATTGAAGAAGACAAATATAATTTAAATTATGCAAGACTAACCTGACCAAGAGTACATTCCATTTCACCAAGAAAATCATCATCGTCAAGTTTTTTGCTCTCATTGTCCACATCATACACAGCAAATTTGAGTTTTTGGACCATTTCGAAGTAATAGTCCAAAGAAATGGATTTGGAAAAGTCAGGATTTAAATCATTTTTGACACGCTCTGTTCTTGCATACTGAAAATGAGAAATTACAGAGTGTTATTATCCCAAGGGGGGAGGGGGGACTCCGGGAAAAAAGTACCAGGGATGCTTGTCGGAAGACCCCTAAAAGATACCAGAAGTCTTTAAAAAGGGTGTGGCTGAATGATTTTTAACCCACAAATAATATTAAATCTTATATAAAAAGAGCCTAGGATAAGCCATATCGATGTGTGCTTCTCTCCTTTTCCGACACCCTAATAGATTATATACTAGAAAATGCTTGATTTTCAAAAATTCGCACATTTAACACCCTAAAAGATACTAAACCGCAAATGTTTACCCCTAAGATACAATAAGCATCCCCGGTACTTCTTTCCCAGAGTCCCCCCCCCCCCCCCCCCCCCCCCTCCCCCTGGGTTATTATTATCAAATTAATTTCTACTAGCTACCAGGCCAGCGAATCTTTCCGGGTATTTTACATTAACTTGTCTCCCTATTTTGATTAAAGTTCCCAAAAATTTAAGGAAAATACGAGAAAGATACATTCGTTGCTCCCGCCATTTTATTTCAGTAAGTKTTGCTGCTTACTCAAGCTGGTATTGGAAACCCTAAGCTACAAAGCAAACCTTTTATTCTGCACTACCTACAGTAGTACTTACAGTACTATGAACATTTTTGACTGCAGATGGTAGTACTTTTTTAACACAATTCTAAGTTAAGTTTTGTATTTTATTTTAATACTTATTGTTTTGTTATAAACAGCTCAGCATATCAACCCATTTAATGTTCCAGATTATATCATTGCATACATGTATATATACAAGTATTAAATATTGTATATGTGTAAATGCTGAAATCACCAGAAGTCTAGAGTCACATTCAACAAGTATAAGCCAAAACTATTAATTCATAACTTATAACTCAGTATTCCTTACTTTCTGGAGTAGCTGATGAAATAAGAGGCTTCAAATTGTTTCAATTAAAGTAATTAGGAAAAGGCAAATTGTACATCTTGAAACCCAGTGATAAATATTCGAATATTTTAAAGCTATGAACGTAAAGAATTATGCATGAATATGAAAGATTACGTATTTTAAATTGCAGCTATGAGTCTAAAATAGTCTTCAAAATCCTTTATGTTGCACAATAAAGTAAGCCTAAAGAAGAATGATTCTAAGAAGCTTGTTAGAAGCAAGAAAGTTGAATAATTTACAGACGTTATGTAGAAGTCTTATCAATAAAACAGAGTCCAACTCAAGCCGACAAACTTGCTTTACCTCAAACCATTGTCCACTTTTGTCTTGTGTTAGTACAGCAGCGATAGGATCGGATTTAGACATGGTATCTTTATCCAAAAGACCTCGACAAGAGATGTGAAGCTCGACTTTAGTAACGCACTGAGCCATGGTTTGCAACGTTTTTTGGCTGAAAATGTCGGGAATTGTGTTTATCGACGGCTATAAGAACTTAAAAGGAGTGCTAAAGCGAAAGAGAAAGGGTGAAAGAGTGGTTAAAACTGATTGCGAAAGCTTAAAAGGAAGATTAACATGACAAGACTCGATTAAGAAATTCCGCCATACCATAACATTCCCAGAGTACAATGGGCTGTGCCGGTAGGGAACTTATTCAGGGGGGTAGGGGTAGGGGTAGGGGTAGGGGTAGGCCCTATTAGCCCCTCGAAGTGAAATCCTGGATTTTGACGTCAAAATATCTCAACTTTTCACACGATCACGATAATTTCATCCAATCTTCAAGTTTCTTATAATTAAAGAATATAAAAATGCAAAATGAATATAGTAATCAGTGGAATATCGACAGACAGATCGATCCAGTTCGGTATAAGTCTTTTGTGAGAAAGTATCGCAAGTTTCCAAAGTTTTGAATTTTAATGATTGGAAACTACGCATCAAGTTTAATTTTGGAAAAAAGGTATCGAAAGCATCCCCAGGCCACGGATGGTATAGTTCTGATCAACAACAAGAGCAACGACGACAAGAATAAATTTTATATTCTCGATGAAGTGGAAAGGAGAAAAAGTGGAAAAATAATGATAAATAATAACAAGTGGTTATTTTTTGTATTGCGCGAATTTTGAATGCACTAATTAATCATGATCAAATGGCAATAAACTAGAGAGAGAGAGAGAGGAAGGAAGGAAGGAAGGAAGGAAGGAACGAAAAGGAAGGAAGTAAAAAAAAAGAAAAGGAAACAAAGGAAAAAAATCAAAAATTAGGCAAACAAACAAATACATACAAAGTGCTATGTACATACAAATACATACAAATAACTCCATACATTTATTGTCATAATAGATCGTCATAATATACCTTATTTTTTTCCGGTCCGGTATCCTAAAAAACCGTGCGTTCTGATTGGCTGTTTGAGCGGGCGGTATTTCGTAAGTATTTGCCCGCGCGTGCGGTCCGGTATCCTTTGCCGCTAAAAGACAACACAAAACGATTACCAAAACAAGTAAAAAAAGGTACGGGAAAAATAAGTAAGTAACTAAGTTATATAAATAAGTTACTTACCGTCCTATAGTCGGTCAGGATAGGGAAAAACTGTGCCCTCGGTCCGTATATTCAAGACCTCGGGCACAGTTTTTCCCTATCCGGACCGACTATAGGACGGTAAATAACATATATATAGCATTTGTCGTGTAATTGGATCGCCACCCTGTCACGCACTTGAATTATGAATACTAGGTAACTGTAACATGATCCCTCTATTCCAAATGCACTTGATACAAAACATACTCGATATATGCCAGCAGAACGAAAAGCAGAAGTCATTACACTTATGCTATGTTTTAACCCTTCAAGTACGGCCATTGAGTTGGACATTGAATTGATATGGATTCTCCCAACCCCCCGAGTGTTGCTTTCAGGCTATCTAAACACAGAGAAAAAGTTTTCTATAGGTTGCTATCAATAGACGTCACTTCTGGTAATAGCTTTTTTTTGATGGCTTGTAGATTTCTGGAGGTTGTTTTGATCTCTTGTTTTCTGGTTTGATGCAAAAATAGAGTTGAAAAATAGTCAAATACTATAGTTTGAGGACTTATTTTGATATGTTTTAACTTATCCGCTAGTTGCTCCCCAGTCAACCGCTTGTTTGCCCCCCAGTCAACTCCAAAAAGTCATGTGATTGATAGTAAGCAGTTACTAATAAGGAAAACATTACAACTTGCAAGAAAATAAATCTTTATTTGAATTTGATTCT
>NW_022261793.1:298325-311343 GCF_009602425.1 Actinia tenebrosa | reverse complement strand
CTGTATACATCCAACAAGTTTCATGCTAAGTACCTTTTGAGATCATTTTATAATTTATAGCTTTAATTTTATAAGAATCGAGACTTGAAATCTTTGCCGACTTTGGAATTAGCGTAAACATAATTATTGTTTTGGCCTCCAAAAACTTATCTTCATCTACTCGTTCTGTACTGTCATCAACATAGAAATGTTTTTGCTTCTTTTTCTTTTTAATTCCGAGCTTTTCTTTCCCTAGGCCTGTTTTTCATGCAAGCGACAAGTATAAGTTTGTATTTTGAAACCAAAAAGGGCCGCTATATTTAGTCAAAAGTCAAATGCCCGCTCGTTCGGACATACATTCAGCGTCAAATTCCCCACTCTACGGGACTTGACTATGGCCAAATGCCCGGGGTGTGCCCGGGGGTTGGGGGGGATGGGAACCTTTGGAATTGACTCATGCATAAATCATCGGAAAGCACGTCGCTAAACAACCGAACCTGTCTTGACGACGGACGTGTATTATAGCTCTTGAGGGAGTTCTCGTTGTGGCCGGCCAACGAGAGATAGTCATGATCGATACTACGACCACAAACACCTGCATGACACCATAGGGTTATGCCTGTGGCCCTGATACAACTCAAAATTTGGAACCTTCGTCTTCAAAATACATTTTTGGTGGCGTTATTTTCCTCGAAAGAAAATCACAGGTAGCTCAAGCTTGGTTTCTGTGGTGTCATGTTATAAGGAAATGTATGGAGATTCATCAAAAACTTCAATAAAATCGTTGAAATTTTAAACGATCATTGAGAAATAGCGCTTTTTTTCCTTCTTTTTTTGAATTTAGCCCATTTTAAGGATTTTTTCCCACCAGTAAGAAGGTCAAGGACATATTAAAGAGAACTATATTACTCTGAAAACGAAAAATATATGGATTATCTCTATCGTACATCTCTATCGTACATCTCTATCGTACATCTTTATCGTACATCTCTATCGTACATCTTTATCGTACATCTCTATCGTACATCTTTATCGTACATCTCTATCNTATCGTACATCTCTATCGTACATCTTTATCGTACATCTCTATCGTACATCTTTATCGTACATCTCTATCGTACATCTTTATCGTACATCTCTATCGTACATCTTTATCGTACATCTTTATCGTACATCGTACAACCGCGTGATCCTCTACTGCTGTTGGTATTTTGAGAGATAAAATTCTCTTTACCGAATTACATGGAATTAAATGAATCAGGTGAGTTCTTTTCTTGGTCTCAAAGATGTTTCATAGGGAGGGGAGGGGGAACACAAAACACTAGTGTCCAGTGTTCCGGTGAACACATAACTCGGGGAAACACAAATCCCTGTGACACCCCCGGTGTCCACGCGCGTCACAACCGTGTTTGCACTGTGAAATGCAAATACGGCTCTCGGCCAATCACAGCACGCGTACTATCTGAATTACTTTATAAAGGGGAGGGGCTAATCGACATTGGTCACTTGTTTCGCAACTCACTGCCTCTTGCTCTACAAAGATCATCCGTGGGAAAGCACTCTTATCATAAGATATTAGAATTTAACAATAATCAGCTAGCAGGATGAATATTCAGGCATTAGTGTTCTTCTTTGCAGGTAAGTAAGACTATAATAGCTAGCCCCATTTTAAGAGTTTAGTCAATGTACGTCTTCCAGTTTTGGGGAATGCTAACTTAGGTGAGTCGGCGTTGGTCGCAATACCTCCTATCACATGCTCATCAATTTGTTTTCTGTAAGTAAGCTTCCGAAGGAACCAAGTTTCATAAGTTTTATATTAGTAAGCTTCGTGTATCGTAAGTCTCAGTCAAATCAACAGCATTGCGGACATCAGTCGGCATAGGCTGAGTCATTTAACCTGCATTACGAAATCTTCATTGGAGAGTTCGAAATCGTTTTCCCATATTTACTGCAAAACAAACTTCAGGGGACACCCTTTGTAGGACACCCTTTTCAAGGTCCCGTGTATTGCTCTTAGTAAATACAACAATTTGAGAACAACCGGAGATCATGCCATGAAAGTCAGCCCTGAACTTTAACTCTGGTGTGGGCCAACTTACTTATAAAGTACTTGGACTGTTTCAGGGTGGGGAAAAATTTTTGGTCAATCCCTAACTGCTACCGTAATAGTTAAATACGTTTTTGATGGATTTAAGTCCATAATTCAGCGCAATGCGAAATAAAAAAGCCAAAAAGTTCGTATCTGTGAAAGCCATTTTGATTGAAATATGAGAAAAATTAATACGACTTGACCTTTCTGGGTACGGAGTGTTGCCAAACACGACTAGAATTCTGAGATCACGCGACACGAATTACATTTGTTTTTTGTGAAATTTCTTCCTTTAAATGCGTGTTTTTACTCAATAACTATATTTCAATAGTAATATATACCAAACAGCAAGTATCACGAAACTGTATCGAAACACCTTAAATTTGGAACAAAGCTTAAATAGACCTTAAAGATTAAATACTAGGCAGCCCGGAGCAAAGACATCAAGTATCAAGTGCTTCTGTGACATGCGCCTGGGCTTTCTAGACCCTTCGATTAAGATAATAGAAAACATCACGGTCACGGCATACACGCTAACGGCACTGAGCTTTTCACAGTCACACAAAAACTGCTCTACGCAGAATAAGATGTTCACAGTCGTGTCTACTATCTAAAAACTTTGTTGCCATTATTTTTTACAGTCTTACTGGCTTCTTCTAAAGCGTCTAATGACGTTGGTAACTGTACATTTAAAGAATATTACCAAAACGAACGTGTGTGTACTACAGCGTTTATACATGGATTACAGGAACAGCCCAAGCTAAGCTGCAGGTAAAATTGAGTTACTTCTCGAGACGTTATCACGACAAATTGACAAACTGCATAAACATTTACTATTCAACGTTAGTCTAAATCTACTAATGGTATATCACAAATCCTGCGCACTCATTGGCTGAGCTGCTAGTAGCTTATAGAGATAGATACGTCTCAAGAAGCTTAAAGTCCCGGTTATGAAAACCAAAACAATGGCGGTTACGTATACTAACTTCCGTTTTCAGCCTAAATTCAAAATTCTTTGTATAAATGTTATTTGACCGAATGGTACGTTTAGACCAACAAGATGGTCTGTCTACTAGTCAATATAGCCAATTTAGCTTTCAATTCGGTCTTATGGCTACTGACTCGTAGACCATCTGCATAAGGATGCCCTAGTGGTAGAAATGTCACCTCTTCAAGTGCTCTAAGGTACACCAGGGGCGGATCTAGGGGATGGTGCAGGGGAGCTTATTCCCCTCTCTATATGAACTGATATCTACTGCATTATTGTTATATGAGTTTCTAGGCAATTGGTGCACCCCTCCTAAAGCGAAAATCCAGGATGGTGCACCCCTCTAGAAAATATCTTGGATCATGTACATGCACTGAACACAATTATCCTTTTTGACTTTGTTGATTTTTTAGACCAAAGCTAGAAGAGTTTTTTAACTGCACCATTAAAGTTGTCAAAGGCTGTGTAAAAACGCTAGATGCAGCTGGCGAAGCTGCTGTACGAGCAGATTTAGAGAAGAAAGCAACTGAAAACAAGATGTGTGAATTAGGTGGGATGCACTTTGAGGAACCAGTTGGGCCAAACCAGACCTTCCCTTGTACCATCAGTAAAAACGAGTACAGGAAGCAAACGGCATCGTGTTATGAAAGTTTTGAGAAGATGTGGCATAAAAACAGGAATGACAAAGGATTGTGCAGGTTTGTAGGCCCATAACTTACCTAAGCCGGGAGCCAAGCATTTACGACTGAACGTAATGCACTCTTCTCGAAAGTGTCTTGAATGAAAGGCTATAATGGAAATGCAAAAGAAATGCCACAAATTTCATCGAGGAAAAGTGTATTTTTTTTTTGTATTGTCATGTTAGCCTGGCATCAACGATGACGTATGAGAAGGCTCCATTGATTGTCCATAATAAAGTTCTCTGTGTGAGCAGAGATTAAGGGCTAAGCTTGCTTGCCATGGCCCTATCAAAGTATTGATAAGAACGTACCATGCAGCTGAAAGCCTATTGCTAAATACCAAGAGGATTCAATAAGTCCTTCCACACAGACCTTCTTTGTAGATGGGTTTCAGGCAGCCATCATCCCTGTGTCTGGAACTTGGAATTGTTTTCCCCAGAATAATTCCTTTTTAAAAAAAATTCAMGTCTATAATAGATTTTACTCACAGCAATTCAATTATGTTGTTAAAAAATTTCGTCAATCAAAGGAAAAAAAATATTTGTGAATAGCTGTTATTACAGTTAAGCCCGCAATAAGATATTCTTTGTTAAAGGAATCATATACAAGCGAGGCTATCGCGCCGACGATACAACGGTTGTTGTCTCATGTGCATGCATCCATAATATCTGCTGTATATTGTCCTATACAACATGTGACAGACTATAAGACAGTCTTTAAGGCATAAATGTTCCCAGTTGCCATCATTACAGATTTTCCCACGAGTAAATCACCTCTGTTCTTAAAAGGAAGTCACCATTTTCAAAGTTTCTGCCATAATTCTTTGATACAATACTGTGATACTTGAAGAAAGAAAATCAATTTTGTTCCTATTTGCAATGTAATTAGAATAAAAACTCTGAAATTATTAAAATTTGATTATACTAAATATTATGTATGACATCAACTTTCAAACCTATTACTTATGAAGCCATCAACTTTATCTCATTACAGTGGATTTGCAACGGTGAAAAAGTGTGTACAGAATGTCATGACATCGAAGTGTACAATAACAGGGGACTTCAAGGAAAAAACTGATCTGATGTTTGATGATTACAACCCATTCTGCTCTGAGAAGCCGACAAGCAAGTCAACAAGGATCAAAACACAAGCTTTGGTCAACATTGCTGTCGTTTCTGTCCTTTTAGTATTGTCTATTATTTTATAAGCTGTCATTT
The DNA here is from genome assembly GCF_009602425.1 of Actinia tenebrosa. The sequence continues at coordinate 306,390 of NW_022261793.1, read as the reverse complement.
TTGCAAACATGTAACAAAACATCTTTGTGCTGTTATTCTGAAATATAGAGAACTTGCTCGTCAAATCTTTTTTTTTTCTTCAAATTTTAGGCTAATTCTTTCATACTGATGACTTATGTTATTAATAAAGACTTAAACCTTTCATCACTTCATTTTGTGCAGACACTAACTCGCTTCAAAAGTGAGTATTTTTTTCTGGCAGTACTTCTCAATAGCAGACACGATTCGCCGCGACGAGGCATTTAGCCATTCCGAGATTAAGGAAAAAACTGGATCGAGTAAGTTTTGCAGTACATTTTGGGACTGTTGTAGGAGGGACGAAATAGCCGCCATCTTGGAAATATATCCCCTTAAAAACATATAATGCACCCAGCTTTTTCCTCGACCTCGGAATGGAATTCCATACGCACTACTTGGCTTTGAAGTATACTTGGCTTTGAAGTATACCTATTAACAATAGTCGCTACTGATGTCAATAGGTTAAGGTTTTCATCTTCCTAGCCTGCGTGCAGCCGGACTTTTCTATCGTTAGAGGCCGGCTGCACGCAGGCTATCATCTTCCATGAATAATCTCTTTTCTTAGAACAGCAATTACTGAGGTGTGTCCCTCTGATAGAGTAGGCTCAGACTTTACAAGATTGTGGAAGGTTCTACTAAAACATGATTTACTAATCTCAGATTTATTGTTTGTGTACTTTTACTAGTAATCAGACCAATTCCATAAGTCGATGTTTTCGCTTTTCTTGTCGATTCTGGGTAACGCTCACATATCGATTTATCACATGGCTCATTTTGTTCCACGTCGTCACCATACGTCGACCTCCGATTCAAGACGCTCGTTATAGATCCCGAACTTTTTTAGCCAATCACAAAAGGCTTTTTATTGAGCTAAATTATTTTGGTCTGGTTTGTTTTGATGCCATTTTGACTGTCTCATGGAATCAGTACTTCAAATCAAAAGGTAAGATGGAAATAATTCCAGAAAAAGCAATTGATCAAGTACTAGAAGGAAGATATGTATGTCTTCCAACAGGATTTACAAAACATTTTTGTTATCGGTTTTTGGCTGTATGATTCAGATACTTCGATACTTCATAGCTTGGACTGTGGAGGGGAAACAGTAGTATTTTTAAATGTCTATTTGCTGTTCCTTCTTCGGTTCGATCTCGGCGGAGAACCTCTGCCCCGTCCATACATTTTATACTTTGTTCTACGTACGTAGTATATATATATTGTTTGTACTTATGCTTTAGCAGTTTTTAAATATTCATGAAATATAAAGTCTATATATATTCAGCATCACGTACATTTCGTCAGCTCTTGTTTGAAAGATCCAAGAAGATCTTATAGCGACCGTTCGTGACTAGCCATTTCGGGCAATCGGGCCAAGTGTGAACGGTCCAAAGCAAGCCGAGAGCGGTCCGAGACTGATCTAAGCTAGAACACCTCGAGAGGTGGTCACGGATCGATCTAATAGTGTAAACGTTAATCGAACTAACTGGCCAGACTAAAATACTTTAGGAGCATGGCGTTGTATGCTAATAACGCACGTGGATTCTAATTATGCATGTGGATTCTAATTATGCACGTGGATTCTAATTATGCACGTGGATTCTAATTATGCACGTGGACGGACGGACGGACGGACGGAAGGGGTGGAGGAATAGATGTGTTGATAGCATCCATAAGGTCATCATTGTTGAGTTGCTTAATTACTATTTTGTAAAAATGAAATGAATTTWAAAAAATCAAAAACAATAAGAGAAAAACTGATAGCGAAATCAAAACATCCAATAAAATGATGTCATCGTCGACCACAGCAGCTAAAAACAATAATATTAAAGTGTAAGAACTAATAGCAGGCTGCCTTCGAGATTCAGCGAACTTCTAATGTTTTCGAAGTGTTTGTTTTTGTAGAGCATTTTCATTTTTCTGCGACCTGACAAATCAACACGTGGCGCGTTTTAGCTTCAGTCCGTAATATACACCACAGACCTTCTTTCCGTACATTGCAGTGAAAATGTGATTATTTTATGATATGTATGTGCGATCGATGTCTAATGTCTAATAGGGGCTGAATATTGGCATAGTTCACGTTTGTAATCTGCGGATCAATTAGTCTAGAGGAAAAACAAGATCGAAACTTTCCCCCGATTAGACGGAAAATATTTTTTTTACCATGTATATGCCAAACAATCTCAATAATTAAAGTACCTTCTCATACTCATTAATAATTCATGAGTGAACCATCCAATCAATGGGCTATTTTTGGGCCACATGATGTTACTTTGAAACCTGGTAAAGTGCTGTGAAAGGAATGCATTAAGTCTGGAGTAACTGTCCTAGGACTGAATTAATTTTGCTCCAGTTACTCTAAGTCGAATAATTAATGAAATGAGAAGTCATTTCAAACTTAAGCCTCCAAATCGGACTGGACAAGATTTCAAAGTCCTTGCAATTAGTTCCAGTCCGAGGCGTAGCGTCGGACTGGAACTAATTGCAAGGACTTTGAAATCTTGTCCACTGAGTCCTCATTGTCGGCTTTGAAACATTACAAATTATCATACGTGATGCTGTTAATAGCCACTTCAGTCCAAGATGCGAAACTTGAATACTTTTATTAGAAAAGGCTGAAATACCTCCAGGATCTCGCCAGAGTACCACTTTTTATTCGACTTGAGCCTTGTAAACCAGTTAACTTTACGAGACGCGAGAGTTTTAGCTACAAGTTAAGGTGAAGCCAAGCCGATCAGAAAGACTTTCCTTAATAGGCGGGTACAAGGAATTCCATACTAAACCACAGTCCAATTACAACTACAATCTTACACTTGGCCTTCTAACTCCAAAACCGTGAAGTTAGCCTCCGTAGCCGGCGACCCTCAAAAATACTCGTGGGGGTGTGCTTAAAAGTTATCTAGGTTCGTCTATACATAGTTAACCATGATTTCCCAATAGGCCTGAAGCGAGATGACGTTTTACCCCCGTCTCAAGACCATAATCCTTTTCACACTGCTCTTGTTCTTTAATTATGACTATTGTTCCTGTATTCTCTAAGGAATCAAAATTTTTAATATGAAAGAATTTAAAAAACTATTATGGTATAGCCGTCGGGGGTAAAACGTCATCTCGCTTCAGGCTTATTACATTTTGTGGCCAGATCATATCATACTATGTTGGTCTAAGATCTAAATGTTATGGTCCAAAGTTTTGGTTAACACAAATGGTGTTGGTTTATGTTGTAGCTAAGAACGGTAAATATTAATTAGCCATCAGATATCAATGATCCACAATCGTCTGTGTTTACAAGTAATACATGGTTTTTCAATTATTTTAGGAACTAAGTTATAAATTTGTCTAAAAAAATGACCAACATTGATTTATCTTGTTGAAATATTACTAACACTAGAATTTTGTTTCCTGATGACCCTTTGTAAATCTACACTCTATATTTTTAAGCTCAAAACGAATGAGATTTTTGCTTGAGCAATAAATAAATAAATAATTCATCAGCTGAAACAGCGGAGTTATTTTTACCCGTATCTTTAATTTCCTTTCTCAGTCTGGTTCAACAGCCATTCTAACAGCGGTTGCGCGTATAAACTAAAGCTACGCTAAAGGTGGGTGTACCTTTGGGAGAATCGTTACAAACCTTGGAGCTAGCCGAAGAACTAGAAGATGGATATGATGATGTTTGTTCTAACGCTTGTCTTATTTGGAGGTAAAGCAAATCATATAGGTCTTTTTTTAAATATTGAATATCATTATCGGTAATGGTTTTAATCTTGGATTTTCCTATCGTTGGATACTCCTTAAACTATTCACTTCTTCTTTGTATACTAAATATGCTTTTTTCAATTCTACTTTATTTGTATTATATCTAATTTTTTATCTTTGTTAGATTTTATTAATTAAATTAATATAATTTATTTCAAGCTTATAGTTTGAAATAATTGATGTATTCCGAAACACACAATTATTATTTTTGCGCAAAATCTACGTATTTTCTTTTTTCTTTTATAGCGTACACTGTTGTTCATACACATGAAGGAAACGTTTGTAGCGATGAGAATCTTAATGAGATTCTAATTTCTTGTATGAAGTCATTTGTTTGTGGGCTGAAGAAAAATTATTCTAGTACATGTAGGTAAGAAACGAAGCGATTCATTCGATTCTGGATTCCCACTTTTCACCATCACTATTATATATCGTAATCAACATCATCATCGTCATCATCATCATGATCATCAATTATTATTATTATTATTATTATTTTGTTTGTTTAATAGTTACGATAAAGTGATCGATTGCATATACTTCAATCTCAAACTGAAGAACTGCACCTTCTATGGAGATAAAGAAAAGGTGAAATGGCATGTACCTAAAATGCTAATTTGTGAATTTGGCGGTGTTGATGTTAGCCAATTTTTCCTAACCGAAAACTGCTATCGAAACGCTAGTTATTGCACTGACGACTTTCAACGTATGTGGAGAAACAACATGACTGACCCACGTCTGAACAGGTTAGTAGTAACAGCGAAAACATCAACAAACAGAAGCAGCAGCAACAGTAGCAGAAGCGGCAACAACAACAACAACCACAACAACACCAACCAAACTCAGCATGATAACAGCAGTCTAAATGATAAATGAAGTCTGAACTGCACTTCAGCAAAACCAATAGCAACAACAGCAACAACAACTCCTTAAGTAATCGTTTTTTGTGAAATTTTTTGGGAAGTAGTTAATATTTATATCATTTGTGTTTTTTTTACTGATTATTCTAGTAGAGTGCAGTCATTAAACCAGTGAAATAAATATTAGACTTATAACAAGAGAAAATGAACTAAGAGAAGTAATCCCCGTGCCCCATCATGTGCACACTTTGATGCTATTTTTAGAATCATTGATGTTATTTTTAGCTCGTTAACATGCCCGCGCGATAATCATACTTCCTTTAAAGCCACGTTTTAGGACCCGAAAAACGACAAAAACACAGGCTTTGTTTACTGCAAGACTAGAAGCCGCCTACCCTCAAGAAATCAACCAATCAGGTACTTCGCTCATAATATCTCCAAGCTAAAAATAGCATCAAACTGTGCACATGATGGTTACAAGGTTATATAGGTAGGATTCCTTCTCTTAGTTCATATTCTCTTGCTTATACACATTAGTAGACACTTATTCCATTATTTTCTTTTGTGTCTATTTGAATGACATTTTTATTTTATTTCACTGGTTAAATGCCTTAACTCTATTCGTAGGTATGTATATATCATGAACAACAACAACAACAACAACAACAACAACAACAATCATGACAAAATTAGTAGCAGCAACAACAATAAATAACTGAAACAGAAGTATTAACAAGGAAATTACATTTCCCATGGTCAATGCTTGTAAATAAAATAGCCAACTGGTTTGCCTCCTTGCCAGTTGGGATTCTTAAAAAACGCTTTACTTTTCTTTGATCGTTTTTTCATTTCTTTGCGTTGTGTCACCAATTAGTGTAGTATTAAGCTAAAGTTTACTGACACGTTAATAAAGTTAATTTTATCTTTGGTTTTTTCTATTTTTTATWTCATAGACAATTCGAGGAAATGAAATTCTGTTTGAAAAATCTTTCTGGATCTAAAGAGTGCAATGTGACGATTTCGAATTTGGAGGATGTATTGGTTAACCCGTTCGAGGATTGCTGGGACAGCGGTTCAACAACTGTATTCCCTCGTACTACTAACCTTGGCTCACCTCCTACCAGACCTTATGGTCTTCTTAGTGCATTTTCTATTCTGATAGCATTCATTCTAGCCCTATTTTAAGAATTATCCACTGACAAGCACTACCCACCCAACGTCTGGTTACAAGAGTCTGTAGTTATTATATTATTTCAGTATACGAACATTTCTCAACAATTCCTAGGGATTTTGGTCTTATCGGGTTATTTGAACACGTCTAAGTTAAGTTAAATTCAAAGCCATTTTCATTAAAACAATCGTCTTCGTTCTTACGACGGTAGTACTTAATGGCCTTCGTTCCATGATCGAATTGGAATGTGGAAGTTGATTTTTGTGGAGGGAGGAAAACCGGAGAACCCGGAGAAAAACCCTCGAAGCACAGGAGAAAACCAACAAACAACTTTACTCGCATGGTCGCATTGATGAGAGGCAAGCGTTCTCACCGCTACTCTACCCGTGCACCCACGTGAGGACCTCAGAGGAGAGAGGCCATCAAACAGGTAAAGAGAAAAGATACGTTTTTCCAGCTTACGTTAAAAATAGAATGAAGCCATTTTCATTTGTATTGCTAGCGCTGAAGAAAACTCTAAGGAGCTTGTATAAAATAACTTCATCTGAAATCATCCATCGTCTATGTTTATTACTATTTGGTTACATTCGTTATAATTTATATATAAAGTTGTATGATAATCGTTATAATTATATCCATCACTGGTGATTAGATCTGATTGTTTCTAAGCGAGTGCGATCTAATCGCGAATCGCAGCAATTAAATAGCAGGAAAAAAGCATCATTTGACCAATCACATCAGAAAAAAGGCCAAATGACAAAGAAGAAAAAAAATGGAGGGGTTTTTCATGTTAAAGACAGTTTTTTGATTAAATGTATTATTCTTGCAAAATGAATATGATTAAGTGGTAATTGAACTTCGTTCGTGCTATTTCGGTCGTAATAACATACATGAAAAAATTTCTCAATTCTGATTGGCTAAGAGCAGTGCTGTTTTAAGGAAATACAGTGCAGAAAAAAAGAAATCAGTGCAGAAAAAATGAAATCAGAGCAGGTGTTTTTAGAAAACAGCAGAATATTCAACACGAAGATGCAAGTGCCAAAAAAATGGCCGGCGTCTAAGTACATTTTCTTTTGCAACTGAAAATACAATAGAGGAGCTCACAAAAAGCTCTAAAAAATTAAAATACATCCAGAAGTACATCCTTCTGGCTCATTGTGTGGCGAAAATGGTGCATAGAAAAAGGAGTAAACGACAAAATCCATAATTACTAGCCGACTGAACTTAACATTTTACTCGAGAGATTTTACGCTGAAGTGAAAAATAAGGACGGGAATGTTTATGACCCAGAAAGCCTTAAAGTTATGATGATTTTCAAATCATAGTGCCCGTAAAACAGGGCAAGTTGAAGAAAGCCAAACTTGAAGGTGCCGCCATTGCAAAGGTAACCGGTCATCGAAATGCATAACAGTCCTTGGATGACTATGACGAAGCAGATGAAGATGAGCAGAGAGAGAGCTTTCATCGGCCACACCAAGAAGGAACAACTTCAAAGATCTGATTTCAGCTACTTCATCTGTATCTTGAACCATGCGGATGCCTAAAAGTCCCCAATTGATGAGTTCTCAAGCCCAAAATTTGATGAATTCACTTCGTCAATGCACTGCCACATTCAACTTAAAGACCGGGTCAAGCAGCCAGACGACCTCTTTTCCTACTATTGTGTACTAATACTGTTAATCACAATTTGAAATCGTATAGGAAATCATATGATTTCGAGTGCAATTTGGAATACATTTGAATTCGTGGGTTTTCGTCCTATCGGGCTCGTGCTATTTTGAACTTTTCGAAAACCCATTCGTTCAAATGTATTCCAAATTGCACTCGAAATCATATGATTTCCTATACGAATTCAAATTGTGATTAACAAATTGCACTCCCGCTACTCGGTCGCGCAATTTGTTAATCACTGGTTTGATTTCAGACCAATATCACTTCACTCGGTTCCATTATTTATAATTATTTTAACTCAATTAGTGCAAAGATTAATCTAAATGGCGTTTGATGCAATCCATTGGGTGTTGATGATCCAATACCTTTATCGTTAAAAACAAAAACAAAAAAAGAATAAAGAAAGTTGTTTTAAAAAAACTTATTGATTAAGTAATTTGTTCATTTATGTAACGTTATTTTTCTTCTCTTTTTTATATGTTCAAAAGACTAAAAGGTTAAGCTATTGACAACAGTGATCAAAATGCTGCTTGGGATCAATGTTAGTGTTTGTTTTCGTGATGTTGTTGGTGATCTTTTTGTTGCTATT
>NW_022261793.1:265978-287105 GCF_009602425.1 Actinia tenebrosa | reverse complement strand
AGAGCAAGAGAGCAAGAGAGCAAGAGAGCAAGAGAGCAAGAGAGCAAGAGAGCAAGCGCCGAGCGAGCATTAACATGCGAAAAAACAGCTGTTTACCAACCTTATCTAAATGACAAGCCAGAAACGAACTGCAATTGGATTCCAAGCTCTCTAGCGAAAACAGCCGCGCGGTCCTCAGTATGGAAATGACGTTATCAACATCAAGGTACTTGCTGATCTGATTGGCGCATATTCGTTTTAGACCGTTCAATAAGTAGAGGTCCGCTGCGCATAGCACGTTGAAGGCTGTTTCCATGGTTATCTGGAACAAAGCAATACCATCGGTAAAAATAGCAGTGCGCATTCACGAGAAGTGAAAAAATTGGGCAATCATCGGACGCAGGTCTCGAAACGTTTGTAAATTTGTTTTTTTCTATGCTAATTATTGCAAAACATTCTCAATAATAAAACGTTACTGACTAGACATTTTACTCCACTTCGTTTCTCAGTACTTTCTTTCTGCTATAATATCAGCTTATATTGTACTCCTAAAGGGAAGATTCCCAATCTGAGCGCTACATATGTGCCCACTTGTTTCTGCATAATGACTGTCGCCCCCTCCCTCCCCTCCATCCTCAGTTTCTTTCTTTGATCCTGATAAGGATAAATAGAGCGGCTACAAAACAGAATTGCACTTAGCATCTATTAAATACGCCTGATTGATTAGTTTCATTTGGCGATACCTCTGCTGAGTCTCGGTAAATGAAGGCCACTACAGTAGCGAAGACTTCAGCATTGACGTCGTGCAACGTCACTTCCGGTGTGCACCCTTCCGGTAATACAGCTTCAGAGAAATGATCATGAAGTAGTGCTTTGAAATAATCACTGCGACCACACATGAAAACCTGCAAACAAAATTAAAAAAACACGATGGAAAATTCGTATTCGTCAATGAATATTGATTTCAAAGCCTAAAAAAAGTGTGATTTGATTTATTAATAAGAACCATCTTCTGCACAAATTGTAGAGATCACATTTGTCATTTTTCAAGAATCAATCTCATTGACTCGGCAAACGCTCATTAATTAACATGTTAAACACGAATTGAAAGTAGTATAGAGGCTTTGCACCATCACGTGATGGTAGCCATGACAAGAGGCAGTAACGATTGAATCTGGTCTAGTCTCATTTACATGAGAAAATAATTCAGTTTCCAAGGGGGGGGGGGGATGGGGAGACTATTGTTGTACCACCTGTCATGGCTGCCATCACATGATGGTGCAAAGCCTTTGTAGAGGGTGTATATTAGTCCATTAGCAAGTGTGTCTAGCATACTTGTCACCTTACCTTGTGAGCATAAAACCTAAATTCCTCAACAACAAAGCAAATGTCAGTAAAAGGAGGCTTGTCGTCTGGAAGAGTGACGTCATCGTATGGCCAGTTTTCCATAAATGGGAGAAAGACTGAAAAACGTACTAGTATTTACTTACACCTACTTGCAAGAAGGTTGTCATACAAGAATAGAACATTAGTAATTTAGTGATAAAGAAATACATTAAAAGACAAAATAAAATTTTATGCTTTAGTGATAGGTGCGACATACCGTGACATTGAAATTGCTTCCCGTAATAATGGTTATCGTATGAGTGGGAAACGTACGGTACTGAGTTTTACAGCACGTACACGGTACGATATGCCATAACATTGAAATGGTTTCCCATAAGAATGGTTTTCGTATGAGAGGGAAACGTACGGCACTGAGTTAGATTTTTATATCGTCCAGTAATTCATTCTTATCACAAGACGGTCACGTACGGTTACGGCAAGAGGCGACATTGCTTTATAACATACCGCTCTAAGCCCATCAATAAACCCTTACAACTGAGCATTACTACTTGATTTATAATCGGAATTTACGCGGTACTCGGTAATTCATAAGAGACCTTTTACACTGATCAGGTTTACCGCTAACCGCTAGGGATCAGGTCCAGAAACGCGCTCGCAAACACGAAGAAACACTCAGGTTAAATAAAATATAATATGGGGGCTCTCCCAGCATCAACTTCGATATGACGCCTTGCTAAATGTCGTGAGTTTCACGGAAAAACGCCGTGCGTCGAGCTGTAGTTTGAGGTTTGTAGTACCTATAGAATGAATTTCGTGGTAAAGATCAGTGCCACCGACAGTTTTAAATAAAACAGAATTAACAAAATAAAAAGAAACTGAAAACAATTTATTCCTTTCTAATGAAAACGATCATAGGCTTTGCCGAGTTAATTTTTTACCTTTTCCACCAAATTTTAAGAATCATTATATTGCATTTTTGTAAAGTTTAAGTACTTGTATGCATACCTTCTATTTCTTCAACTGGGCTGTCACAAAATATCCCACTTGGAAATTGCTAAATTAAATTATAAAAAACTGTTATGAATCTCTCGTTCTGATTGGTTGGGAGCGCGTTATTTATGCACTAGAGCACACAGCACTCCCGCGCACTTTCAGTTGCGTCAATTCATCCAAAAAAAAAGAAGTTTAAATTTTATTAAAAAAATGAAAAACTTGCTTTTTGTGCTGGGTTTAGTTATAAAGACTTGATGATTGGCAGAACACTCGAGAAGTGTCGAGAAGCACTCCGCTACGCGTCGTGCTTCTTCTAACACTTCTCTCGTGTTCTGCCAACCCCCCGTGCTTTATAACTGCACACAGCACGCGCGCGTGTTTTCTATTTCCTCAACAAATTCAAACAAACACTAAACTAATCAAGACAATAAAAACTAGGATAAAAAATTCTTGCATTGAATAGAAATTAATTGTGCTTTATTAGTGAACGGAGCAAAGTGCTGACGCCACCCGCGGGCGCGAAGTGCTGCTATAGATCTTGCGACCGTCTTTCTTTTTAATAAAACGAAAAAGATGCGCAAAAAGTGTGAGAAACACTCATCTACGTCTCGTGCTTCTCCTTACACTTATTTCGTGCTTGCGCCACTTCCTGCGTGCTTTATTAATGAACGGAGCATGGAAAAAACTGTTACATATCTTCTAGGTATGATATAATTAAGGGTGGATAAAAATTGACATGAAAAGTGATATCACAAGTTTTCATTGTGATAAGCTTTTTCAAAGTTCGATAAACATGGTGCATTGCGGTCTAGCTTGGGTGCAAACACCATACAAGGATAATAAACAAAAGACCTTTGTATCCAAGCTAGACCATAATGCAGCATGTACGCTCAAAGTTACCTTAAGCCTGAAAGGTAAAGGGACCACAGCTTCAACCAAGGCGCTGTACGATTCTTGAAACTCTTCAGACGTAGAGTCAGGCTCGACGTTGATTACTTTGATGGCTTTAGTTCCCGGCTTGGACAATCCTTTCAAAATCAAAATCAAAAATGCATATTTACTTAACTAAGAACATAAACAATTGTGAGTCTCTTCAGAGTTTGAGTTTAATTAACCTTGGTCAAACGCTTCTGCATGAGTAACGATTAATGTGTTTCTTTTTTCGCGGCCAAAATTTAATAACGATCAGTTAAAACGATGAAAAGAAGTGCATGCGTTAGAGTATTATTGTCTTGTTTAACGGTTTCGCGTGAGAAGATGCCAGAATAAACCGCTTACACTGAGCCCAGAAAGGAATTGTTCTGGGGGGCAAAACAAAGGACTTTTTTTGCATAAGAAAAGACTGCCTATCGTTTTGTCCTCCAGAACAATTCCTCTAGGAATTCAATACAAAGGGTCTATGGATATATCTATGGAAGAATCCTATTCTCAAGAGAACGACACGTGATCTGAAATCGAGGAAAAGATTGTACTTACGTTGTATTCAACTTGGTATGCAGACCAACATAAAAAACATATGTTTCATTCCCTTAAGAATAATTACTAAAATTAAATTCCAATGCGTTTATGTGACGTCACAGCCGCCATGTTGGTTATTGGTTATGATGACTTTATTCGAAAACTTTGCTTCTTTTTGTCTTCCAACCAAAATGGCGACCATGTCTTTAGTCCTTTTATTCTGAAGCACGTCAGAAATGTAAAACTCCTCACCAAATGACTCTATCATGGACAGTCGGGACTCCAACGTCTCCTTCAGTTTAATCAGCTTGCACTGTTTTGCGAGCAAAATGCACTCCTCGGATCTTGAGACTTCTACGCAAAGGCGATCTACGACAGCAACACATAATCTTCAGTCATTCACTGCATTACTATAATTCATCACAATGGCCCTTATCACATAAACGTCTCAGTGGTATACTAAATAAAAACTTGAACTAGAATAGGTAATCTCAATTACATTGATTGATTTTAGATTACCTAGTACATTATAATTTAATTTTCACTATAATATTGTAAACTGATTGTATTCATGTTCAAATAAAAGTTGTTGTTGTTGAAGTGTTGTAGTTTGGTCCGCGTCCTTCGTTTGTTTACATATAACGCAAATCCCTGATACTTTTTTTCTAGTTGTCTTTTGTATAACATATATAATTCTCGTGATATAGAGAATCAATGAGTATGAGAAATTGATTCTTAAAACAGAGAATGTACAATGTTCAATCAAACATCGCTTTTATGGGCAAGAAAGCAAAATAATTAGATAGAAGATAGCTTAAGATGAAGCAAAGTCCGTATATCTTCTCTAGTTTGTCTCGAAATTTGATGCAAGATCGAGCACGCCTAAATGCAATGTATGCTCATTTAGTATACCGCTGAGACGCGGGTGTGTAGGTGCTTGGTTAGTACCGTTTTTGGAATGCCCGCGAAACTATGGCAGCTATGGTACAGTCCACCAAGCACAGTCAGACTGGCAAGTCGAATCGTAGCGAGCTAACAGCGGCATGGCTTTGCAACATCACGYGATGGCAGCCATGACAACAGGCAGGAACAATAGAATCAAGTCTAATCTGATTTACATGAGAAAGAGACTCTATTACTGTGCCGGTCATAAATGCCATCAAGTGATGATGCAAAAGGCTCTATAACAGCCTAAGTGCAATGACATGTAGGCTACTCAGTTTGAAATTACATCGCTCAATCACACGCGCGTAATCGTATAATTTTCTAGCGCGACAAAATTGGGTTTTGGTGGAAGTTAATCAAAGCGTTTCCATGGCATTTTCGGAAAACACAAACGTTTTCTAGGACACAAGCCTATGGAATGTCATGGAAATTACATGATTGACATCCACCAAAACCTCCTTCGTGGCGACGTATTTTGAGAAGCGCTGTAAATTAGTTAATAGTTAATACCACAGTCCATCATACGTACCAGTGTATAAGTACTGTAAAATGGATTGAAAAGCCCATGGAGCGACCTGAAAATACAATTCACAACTGATGAGGCATACTTTGATACTTACAGGGATTTTAAAACCATCTCGTTTTTTTCTTTTATGACCGTAAACGGCATCTATGGACAATTTATAAATGCCCTCGTTTTTATCTTTGCTTGGAGATATTTTATTCTTCTTCGCTAGTTCCAATGATATTATAATCAACGCGGCTACAAAGTGCGACAAACCTTAAACCAAAAAAAAACCCAGCAAAAACGAAAAAAACAACAAGGAAAATAAACAACAACCAAACAAAAAGAGTTAAAGGAGCCATCAAAACTGTAAAAACCGACGCACTAAAGTCTATAGTTGAAAAGTCTAGGGATGACCTTTCATCTAACTCCCAAGTCCTTAGTCTGCAGCGGTGCAAACCGGATCTAGTCCTAGAGGCGCTGGAGCGAGAGAACGTTTTAAATCAAGAATACTTCGATCGTTCTAGCTCACTGGCTGAATTGGATTTAGAAGTGTTGACATATGAGTACGCGAATGAAAATTGAGAAATCTTGAGAAAACCGCACAAGAGGCGCACGAGAGAACCAACAAAACCCAGGGCTCATACGCGACAGAGACTTTGCACAGGAAGAGATTTCCTCGCTGCTACGCCAACCATGTCTCACAACCTAAAGAAACTTAAGCCAATATATCTAGTAATCGTGGGCGCAGCACTGTTTTCCTATTTCAGACCRTATGTCATTGTCTTGAGAATAAAATTCTTAGTTTGAATTGTATCGATCCATAAATATGTTTGTTATGCGCAACTAGTAAGCAAAGGAATGATAATCTAGGGCACGACAAGCGGTATAAAAAGGGAGAACTACCGCCCAAGGTACTGGACTGTCTGCTCCAAATCCATGCATCTAAAATAGGGGACACCCACACCCTGTTTACTGAATGAATTATATTCAATAAAGCATGTGCATGTCAGGTCATASCCGCCATCTTGGTTGAGGATAACAAATAATTCCTCATTAGTTTCTATCGTTAGTTCAACCAACATGGCGGCAGTTTGATCATTATTTATATCTCTAGAGATTTTGAGTCACATCGTTGCACACACTGTATCAAACAATTTTGCAAGAAATCCGTATCTTTTTATAATATCTAATTCAAACATGAAAACTTTATTTATCAATATTAAAGCTATTGAAAGTAAATTACATTATTCGTATTTAGCCTTCGCTAGATTAGTCGGACGCCAAATTGTCTATTTGATGAACAGTCAATTTTCTCTAATTCAACGCGTCATTTCCTGGTTTTCCAGGGTCATTTGCTGGTGAAGACATTGATGTGTAAACTAACTGCAAAATTGATTCGTCGCCACACGTTTGCATCAAAGCTCTACGSCTACAATCAACATTTCTTTTCCTCCAGAACTCCATTTTTGTTCTCGCTCTGTCAAAGATGTCTCTCATCTTCCTCTCCGCTTCGCCGATAGAGATCCAATTGAAATGCAGATCCCGTGCCATGAATCTAAGTTCATCACAAGGCGTCAGCATCTTGATAAACATATCGTCGTAGTTGATAACTCTGCGGCGCTTGGGCCGTGGTTGTGCTCGAGAAATGAGAGGAAAAAGCAGTTCCTCACCACTGCTATCTTCTTCAACCGTGACATCTTGGTTTTTGTCAGCTTTCCGTTTGCATGATAAAGAGCTTACATTTGAGCAAGTGGCTAGCTGAACATCACTAAAAGACCTAYGTATCTCAGAGGGCCCAGCAACTACTTGCCTCAGTGGTATATGTATCTGAGCAAATGTTTTCACGTTAATACCTTGAGTACTACTTGAGTCGTCTCGAAGAACATTCGCGGAACAAGCAGTGCTCTGAACACTGACTTCTTCTCTCACAGAACTGGAGACGTCCATCGAGAGAAGCTTATTTTCTTCTTCAGGCGATATATCATAACCTGTTCCACTGGAACCACAATCCATGAAATTACTCATTTCATTTACTTCACGTTCGGAATTTTCAATTAAAATAGAATCCAAAGCTTGTGAGTCCATGGCATATGTGGAGCGATTTTCGGCATCAATTAACTTCGGCATTTCTAAATCTTCAGTGTCTGAATCTTCTGATAGAAGCAGAGAGGATTTAAAGTCGACGGGCACTGCTTCCAAGTTTAATATATCTGATTCATCTTCTTCCACATCGTCTTCTCTTAGAAGGTTACTTTCATCACTGTCAAGCCAGAAGTTAGCATCATTGTCTTCTTCCATCAATCGACTAAAGATCTCAYTCTCGTCTGAGGAAAAACTCTCGTTATGGTCCAAACTGCTACCTAATAAAGAATTATCTTCTAAAAAAATCGAAGGATGTAAAGGATCTTGTTCAACATCTTCGATTATCTCAGGCTCTTCTTCAAGTGATGGGTTACCTGTGTTAATAGTAGTGCTGGATTCGAGGTCAGTTTTGTTCAAATGTGGAAGTTTATCCATCGATTGCTGGGCATTGATAAAATCATCGAAGGCGCTAATAAAAACTTCTAAATGATCTTTTGAAGTCAAAGAAAACTACTGATAGCTCACGAAAGTCTTCTTTATGACGTATTTGATTTCGTGTACCGTGACGAAATAGACGCGTTTGGAGCGCACGCGCAGTTTGATTTTAGGATAGCGCGCGCTCCGAAGAACCAAGATGAGAATAGAATGGGAGGCAAAATACTAAATTACTTGAAGACGCACTTAGGCACGTCTTGAATTCTACTTTTGCAGAGTACAACACAATGTCATTCAACTTGCAAGGAAACATCTCTGCGCGACAAAATTTACGGCTACCCCTTCAGTACGGTTAATACATGCAATGATTAGACTCTTACCAGTGGATGGTTAAGACGGATGACAGACCTCCCTTTCCATTTGGTCTGAAACATGTCGGCAAAGTAACTTGAACGAGCAGATAAAATCACTTGATGGGCGTGAATCTTAACGCCATGAACTATAAAACACACATCCACAAAGTCTTGTACTTGAAGGCATCTACAGACGAACAGTTACGATTATAACGAGAAGAATATGGAGCGCATGCGCACTGATAATTTTATTTCCATATGAATGTCATAGAGCAGTTTGCGCATGACTGTGAAAAGCTCGCGGCACAAACACGGTTTTTACATGGCAAGGCACACGCCAGACCAATCAAATTGTGCGAGAATTTACTCTGCATCTACTCAAATGCCCGAAACACGGCATGAACACWGCGCGGACACGGTCACGCCAAGAGCACGGCACTGCCAGATCAATTAAATTGAGCGAGAAAAAATTCTAGAAAACATAACGGGCACGGTAAGGCACTCATACCGCACCGACGTTTTCACAGTCATACACTGACAGACACAGTCAGACACTGTGGCCGTGAATGAATTTTTAAAAAGGGCGCACAATTTTCAAACTCATTGGTTGTAGATAAAATCAAAAAGAGGTTGAAAACCAGAGGGCAGCGTTTTTCACAGCATCACAAAAACCTAGGACTTGGAGAGTATGGAATGAAGGGTGGTGTAGCGGCAGTGCACTCGCTAACACCTCAGTGGCATCTGCCTAGTTACTCTCTGTGTTTAGCATCAAATGTGATTTTGATTCGAGGGCTTTTTTTCAGATTCTCCGATTGTCCTTCCTCAGCGAAAAAACAATCTGTAGATTGCAATTCGATCTGTGAGTTACCTGTGCCCTGACTTTGATTAGGCCAGAGGTCGTTTTACAGTTCAATGAACTGAGGATTTGTTTTGCAAGACTTTCGTACCAAACACAAATGGATAGCCCATCAGAAAGACCCAAAATGGTTTGAACAAAATTATTTCCACTGCCTGTTGAAATTAAAGTGAATTAAGAAAGAGCCTAAAACAATTTGATCTGATGGGCTGACTGTCAAGGCATGGCTAACTGACAGAGCAAACCCTGAAACAGCCTCTGAGATGACCAATGACAAGTTGCGACTAACTCACAGATCGAACCCTGAATCAACCTCTGGGCTGATCAAAGTCAGGGCATGGCTAACTCACAGATCGAACCCTGAAACAACCTCTGGGCTGATCAAAGTCAGGGCACAGCTAACTCAGAGATCAACCCTAAAACAACCTCTGGGCTGACAAATGACAGGTTATAGCTAACTCACAGATAGAACAAGGGAACAACTTGTGGGTTGAATTAAGTGAGGACATTGCTACAGTAACTCACATATAGCAGCCTAAAACAACCTTTGGGCTGATCAAGGTCATTTTATTGGCTAGCTAGCTCATAGATCGAATCAAAATCTAGCATTTGGAGGGAGGAAAACTGGGAAACGTGACAAAAAAATACTTTAAAATCGGGGGGGGGGAAGGGAAGGCCAAATAAACTCTACTCACATGTGATGCTGAGCCCCGGAATCAAACCTGAGCTCCAGCGTTGGGAGGCTATAGTGAATTTACTGTTACACCACTCTTATTTCCCGAAAAGACCTACAAAGAATAATGATTGATTGATTTTCATACTACAGTATACCTTCTAAAAAACTCCCTGTACGAGTCCCGTCTCATACAATCAGGAGTTATGGCCTTGTATTCTTTGAGCAGCTTCCTGATGCGATTTGTAAGGGCAGCATAAATGCATCTTTCTCCATCAAATGTATGGGGCTCACATCTTGCACCTTCAAACAAGGTAAGATATGTGTCACAAATAATGAAATCCATGCAAGCAGTCTGCTTTACATAGACGTGAAATAAAAGTGTATCAAAAAACTATTTAAAAAATCATTTTTATATAAGAAAATAAATAAAATAGCTTTCTAGTCCTTGTGATTCAAGATGGCCACGCCAAAGTAATCCATTTTTATATTCAGATAGCCACATGTTTGCAGTACCTGTACTTAGCTTTGAATTTGAGGAAATTAGAGATTTTACCTTTAGCCAATAGGAACTCCACTAAGTTTTCATGGCCACAAAGGCATGCATAGTAACTATAAACAGAACAATCAATGATGACATTGAGCAAGGTAGTTTACATAATCCATAGGTTTTAAATTATAGCAGCCATGTCGTATGGCCAACCCAAAATTTAATTGAGTGAAAAGAATAAAAAATGATACACCAGCAAGCTAACTTTACATCAAAATGTGTCAGGTTGATGTACAGAACCTGTGCATAGAAGTATGCAAACACATTGAATGTGGTCCTACTTTTGCTGGTGCACTGTAATTTTAACTTACCAATGAAACCACACTAATTTTTTTTTTTAATTTGGTAACCTTCATCAAGTTTTATCAGTGGACTGTATTGGTCTCTATACTAAAACCAAAGGACAACAAGTTTGCATTTGGTACATGCTATGAATTCTCATACTTACAGTGGAGTGCTGTCCCATTGATCTCTCACATTTAGTTCTACTTCTGTTTCTTCCACCAAATTCCTGTTTAAGATTCAATTCAATGTCTGGGATTTTTGCTTTTAGCAAATGCTAAGAAAAGCATAGTTTTATATGCAACTTACAGTATGTTTCTTAATACTATGATTTTTTGACTTTTTTCGCTGTGGCCAGTGAATATGAAAGGTACCAAAGGGCAGCGAAAAACCAAATTTATGCCTGTAGCTCGCTGCTACTAAGTTCGCATGTTTATAAAAAAATGGAGGTAATGTTCAATAATTCATATTTTTGTGATACAATTTTGACTGATTTTTATCAATTTGTATTTGACTTTAATTTTCATATATTTTTGCATACATTCACTGTATTTGAAAAAAATTCCTTGGAAATTGATGATAAGTACTGTCAAAGCATGACTAACAATACAAAACAAAAAATATTGCATATTTTTAAGAACACAATACATGTATTATGCACAGCCATTTTATGTTGCTAAAACTCAATAAGCGCTAAAAAGCTCAAAAACTTTTCGATAATTTAAGCTCTAGTTCCACTCATAAAAAAGGATGCGCTATTTAAAGCAGGAAAAAACAATAAAACTCATAAATTTTGAGGTTTCGGGATGTTTTTTCTTGTGGAACGAACAAGTCTCCAGTAGACCAGGGAAAAATTGTAATACGTAATATAATAACTCCCCATATTTTCCAAACATATCTGTTTTCTTACCTCAAAGACTCCAAATCTCCAGTTCGGCAGGAGTAGAAAAGTTCTTCGCTGCTCATTTTGTTGCATTAGAAAGGCTAATTTTTGAGAAAAAAGTATTAAAAAGTGTTTTTTTGGTGTGCAAAACTCCAGTCACTTGTCGAGTTTAGAAAATTCTCGTTTGTTTACATCCCACTACTCATGCGCAAAGTAGAATACCGCAGACCTAAGATGTAAGGTTGGAACTTCATGAAGGAGATTCTTAATGTAATTCAAAAAAGAATCATCCTAGAAAATCCGATAAATAATACATATGAAGTAGATACCTTTAGAAACGTCATACCAGGAGGTTGAATGTAAGAGGCAAAAGAGGGAATGTGAATACTAAGTTATGTTTTTAGTATATTTTAAGGATTTTTAAAGAACTAATGAGAGAAAAAGAAGAGAAGGAYGCCCAAAGGATAAAGCTTTACGTATGTTAGAGATTGACATTTATTCCAAATGCCTAAGCGAAGTAAAAAGCAAGGCCAGAAACAAGATGACCACGATGGAAGGCCTCCAAATCTCACTCTAGCTAGCTTTATGCAGTTTCCAGATCTCCCTGCCTCATCAAGTTTATCTGTAGAGAAGAAAAACGACGAAGCAGTTGAAGAGGAAAAGAAGGAGACTCAAACTTCAGAATGTTTAAGACAAGAGAATGTGTTTCCTTCAGATAATCTTGTTTCTTCAACACAACCAGGATGTGAGGCAGTGCAAAATTTGAACCCGATTTATCACATAGGAAAAACGAAGAAAGGGAAACTTCCTCTGACGTGTGAGAGCAGAGCTAAAGGTAAAAAAGTGACAGTTATCAGTAATGTTACTGGAGACGCTAAGGCTCTTTTGAGCGAGTTAAAAAGGCGAGCAGGATGTGGTGGAGTCGTGAGAGACGAAGGGACCGTGGAACTACAAGGTGATCGGATAAAGTTTCTTACACAGTTTCTTACAGGTCATCCATGTTTGAAGCCTTACAAAGGCTAAGACTGGAATCATGCATGGTATTTTATAAATTTCCATATGAGTAATATTCATTGGTTCATCTTGAATTTGTTCGGGAGAGGAGATGGATGTCGGGCTTTATTTAAGCAGTTACTTTTTAGTCCTCCACAAAGCTAAAAATCAAAAATCTATATCCCCTCTCCCTTAATGAATATAGAAAAAATTAGCTTGTAATCCAGGGCCACCTAAAAAGGTCTTCCAAGACTACTGTTCTCAACCATCTGTCCCCTTCAATAAATATAAGAATATACTGAAGAGAAGCACCCAAAGGGAAAGAGGAGGGGAGGGGAGGAGAGGGGACGTGAGGGGAGGGGAGGAGAGGGGGCAATTAAATTCCAAGACTGGTTCAATTGCCAAGAAATTGTAGAATAACTCCTCCCAAGATAACAGCCTCGTTATCAGGCTAGACACATACATTTCTTTGCATAAATTCCACAAAGATCCTTTGTTTCAAAAAGTCATGTTTTCTTCATTTTAGAGGCAATCTTTATGAAAATTTAAACTTTTAATATTATTAATGTGATGAATTCGATATTGAGCTCCTTTTCCTGATAAATCAAATAGCTTATAATATGATTAACATATTTAATCAACTTCCTAACTTAGATTTAGACTGAATTGGTCCCTTGCTTTCTCCATTCCTTAATTTCTTCCTTTCATTTCCTTATGTCTGTGTTTTATACTTTCTCTGTCTCTCTTTCTCTCTCTCTCTCTCTCTTCCTTCCTTCCTTCCTTCCTTCCTTTATTCCTATCTATCTATCTATCTTTCTTTATTTCTTTCCTCGTTTTCTTCAAGTAATTAAACTCTTATTGTCTTCCTGTCCACATTTCTCTTTTATTTTCCCATCTCGGATTTTTGTTGCATAACTCAGGCTTGTATCTAAAACTTGGTTTTATGTCTTGCCATTTAAAATATGGACGATAGTGACAAGCGTTTGGGTATAAAGGGTACAATTTAGTCACTGTCTTCTTCCCGTCGTTACCTCTTAACCAGAATCTCCTCATGTCCTCAGGATATGTCCCATGTAGACCTAKAAACCTATCACAAATGTTATTCAAGTTCCTAATAGTAGAATTCTTAGATGCAGGGGGATCGTGATGGAGTCGTGCATCAAAAAATCCCTTGAAAGTTGGTACAGAGTTCAACCAAATTCCAAGCTGCTGGTCTCCAAAAGGATGACACAGTAACGTTTTTTCGTCCCAAGAAAGAAATTTTTCGACTAAATCATAAGACAAGAGAATAAAAGATTCATCTATAAAAACCACTGTAGTTAGATCACAATGCCAGAATCCCCACACCAGATTCGTTTTAGGTCTTTGAGGCAGCTCGTGTAACAACCGCTCGATACAAAGAAAGTAATCGTCGTCAATACGAAGAAAAAATTCAGGGTTATATTTAGCTTGAACCCATTCCATCAAGAATAATAGGCGCATTCCAAAGTTAAGGCCTTCGTCGACAGGAAGAAAGAGAATGTCGTTGTATGCTTGCTTTTCCTTTAGAAGCCCATCGTGAAGTGTTTCATCGATGTATCCGTCGGTTACAAACATACAAGCAGCCTGTAATGGTTAAAGAAAAAACATCTATGAGTTTTTGAGTCTTCCTTTTAGGCTTAATTATTTGCTCAAACTCTTTGATTGACGTTGAATCCAGTAGAATGTTGGAAGGACTCACTTAAGATTTTTTTTTCTTGGTAGAAATTGCATTCATAATGAACTCCGCAAATTTATCAAAGACTAACTAGTTTTACAGTAGAGTGCATACCATTTATTAGTAGTTTTATAGTATAATTGTGGGAGGTTTTTCAATTCGTCCTTACCTGTGGTTCTTTACATTTCGTCCACCACGAGTCCCGTATTGCTTGACGTCTATCGTACCTTAAAGCGGACGATAAAACAAATATAACGATAAGAACTTTTGGTCTCTTGTCCTCCAGGTCCTCCATGTCTATTAAGGGTAGTTGCTTCAAAATCCCTGTTTTCTTTGTTGCACTTGGCATGAGAGGATGTTGGAGACTAGACTCGTCTTTCCTTCCTGTTTCTTGATTGGCATTTTTCTCATTTTCCCGCCTTTTTAAGCTCTCAGATCCGCGTCCACGCTTTCTACTTTGCTCCTCTTCTTGCTGGTTTCTTTCTATATTTTCGTCGCTATTTTCATGGTTTAGTCGTTTATCTTCTTGTGCTTGCGTTCGTTCTTTACTCGCCACTTTCCGCTCTTGTTGCAGATTCTCGTTTTGCTTTTCTTCATTGGCTTGTTGTCTTCCCTCTTCTTCCAGCTTAGCCGTTTTTTCTTGTCTTTCGCTTGGTTTTCTGTTTTGTTGTTCTTGCTTTTCTTGTTTCCTAGCCTCTTCTTCCTCGACTTTTTCTTGTCTCTCGCTTGGTTTTCTGTTTTGTTGTTTTTCTTTCACTGGTTGCCTTTTCTCTTCTTCCTTTTCTATTTCTTGTCTTTCGCTTGGGTTTCTGCTCTGCTTTTCTCTTTTAGATTCTCTTGCCTTTAAATCGTTCGATTCTTCTTGTCCTTTAACTTGGTTTCCGTTTCGTTGTTTATCTGTTTCCGTTTGTCTTTCTGAAYCGTTATTGTCACTTCCTTCTTTATGTTGTTTTTGTTGCTGCCGCTGGAGTTGTTGCGGCTGAAGTTGCTGGTGGGGCTGCTGTTGCTGGAGTTGTTTTTGTTGTTGCTGTATTTGTAGTTGTACTTGCTGCTGCTGGAGTTGTTGCCGATGGAGTAAAGACTGTTGCTGCTGATGGACTTGTTGCTGTTGCTCCTGCTGATGGACTTGTTGCTGATCTTGCTGGAAGGGCTGTTGTTGCTCCTTTTGCTGATGTGGCTGCTGTTGCTGGAGTGGCTGCTGTTGCTGCTGATGGAGTCGTTGCTGTTGCTGCTGCTGATGGAGTTGCTTCTGCTCTTGTTGCTGATGGAGTTGTTGCTGGAGTGGCTGCTGTTGCTGGAGTCGTTGCTGTTGCTGCTGCTGATGAAGTTGTTGCTGAGGGAGTTGTTGCTGGAGTGGCTGCTGTTGCTGGAGTCGTTGCTGTTGCTGCTGATGGAGTTGTTGATGTTGCTGCTGCTGATGGAGTTGTTGCTGGAGTGGCTGCTGTTGCTGGAGTTGTTGCTGCTGATGGAATTGCTGCTGCTGATGATGATGATGGAACTGCTGTTGCTGTTGTTGGAGTTGTTGCTGTGTTTTTTCTTGCTGTTCTGGCTGTTGTTGATGTTGCGCATGCTGTTTCCTTGTCTCTTCTTCGGTCATGCTTTGCTGTTCTTTACCTTGCATTTCTTTACCTTGCATCTCCCCTCTCGCGTCTTCGTTGTCTGTGACTTCGTTTTTGTCTTTTCTCTGCCTTTGGTCAATATCTCGCTTTTGTTTGCTCACATCATCTGCTTTTTGCGGGTTTTCATTATGTTCATCATTATCTTCACTTTCTTTTGTTTCATCTTCGTTGTCTTTGGTTTTCCTTTTACGATTGTCCATCGGATTGCTTTCTTGTCCATGCACGTTTCCATTGCCCCCTTTATTTTCTTCTGTACTATCTTTTGAATTTTTCTCTTGCTGGTCGTCTTTATAATCGTGATTTACTCTTCTCGTATCCTCATTCACTGCTGCTTCGTGGTGATCGTGATTAACAGTGGTTAGGCTTTTTGATCCATCGTCACCTTCGCTCTTATCTGTGTGGCTTTGGTGTTGAGTTCTATTTTGAACTGTATCTGGTTGAGACTCTCTATCCACTTCATTACGTCTTTGAATGTCATCCTGATCTTCAACTTGTTTAGTATCACTTAAACTTTCATTTTTCTGAAGTTGTTCTCTCTTATGTTGCATTTCTTCGTGAGAAAACACTGTCCCATCCTTTTGTCTTACACTTGTGAGCGGAGAAACCTCTTCATCCGTTTCATCTTCCTCGTCCTCCGTCTCATCTGCTGCTGGACTTTCGTTTTCTTTCCTTTCATTGTCATCAGACTGTGGTCTACGGAAGTCAGTGGCGTAACTAGTAATTACAGACTTTACCCCTTTATCATTCTCGCTTTCATCTTTCTGGTCCTCCGTTTCATCTTTTACCGATCTTTCATCCTCTTTCTTTTCATCTTTAGATGCTGGCTGTGGAGGATTAGTCGTGTAGCTTGGAAAGGCAGACTTTATTTCTACTGCGTTGTCATCAGTTCGTGAATATTCTTGCCTTTCTTCCTTCGTTTCATCTATTGTTTCAGATACAGTCTGTTTTTCATGTTGAGTGTTTTTTACCTTGAATTCATGGATTTGTACATTCTCTTCGTCATCTCCTTCAGTGATCGACTCGCGTCTTGACTTATCATCATCTATGGATTGTCTTTCTTCAATTGGGCTGACTTTAACTTTTGCTTTTTGACTTGGCAAAGAAAATGCACCTTCGTCATTCTTCTCTCTAATGTCATTATTTGTAAAAATGCTATTTTCTTTGTCAAAATTCTTAAAACGATCTTCTATTGACACAGGGGCATTCGTTTTAGATTCTTTCGAGACCTTGTCCCAGAATTTCCCTTTAGTATATATTGGTACATTTGTTATCCATGCATTAGTTATTTCCCCCTGCATTTGTTCAATACTTGGATTTACTTCATTATTGCGGCTTTGTCCTCCGTCTCTTTGCTCTCCGCTACTTCCGGTAGGATTTGCCCCATCATAATATTTGTACTTCAATTTTCTTTTTCTTTTATGAAACTTCAGATTATCCAATTTTCTTCTGTTATTCATTTCCCATTGTTTTCTCAATATTTGCAAATCTTCTTGCTTACTTTGGCCTTCCGATAACGTGTGCACGTCACTTAGATCAGTTGTTCTTTGCTCGTAGCTCAAACGAGACGACAAAAATCCTGCCCAAAATGCTATGTTGAAGAGAGCAAACAGAAGAATAGATAAGTACACCTGTCGGTACCTTCTGAGTGGGTCTCGCATTTTCCTGGGTAGGAAAAAACGGTAACACTTGGCCAAGCACCGGCTGATCATATGAACTGCAATTTGCCGGAAGCTAACATTTCCTTGGTACCGATGCATCAAAATTGGCTTTAGCACCTCTGTGATTCCAAGATTGGTACAGCATTTATGGTTGAAGCAGTTAACGGGATATTAGAATAATGAGGAGACCATTCCTAGAAAACAAAAATAAAAAAATTCAAAACTATTTCGCAGGTGTACATACGATTATACGGGCAACAAAATCTTGTCTGTACCGCGGGCATGCTTATGCACATCCAATACAGTTACTTCATCTTTGTTTTGTGATATAAACATGCTGGGAGCTGTATAGCACAAGAGAAGCAAGCTTAGAAACACAAGACGTAGCCGAGTGTTTCTCTTGCTTCTCGAGTGCTCTACAGCTCCCAGAGTGTTTGTAACACAATACCAAAACACAAGCAGGCGTTTTATTGCTTTTATAAAATATTTTTGAATACAATTTTTGAATACAGTTTTGCGCGAGCGTGTCATTGTGCTCTGATATAAATACGGTAGGCAGCCAATCAGCATGCGCGTTGTTATATTTTATAAATATTTTATCTAAAGATAAATGCCGGGATGGGATTTATATAAATAAGATTTAAAAGTGGCATTTTCGAAAGAGATAGGTAAAGGTTAGTTGTATGTCGGGGTATGATACCAGACTTGAAATATTTTGTTTATCATATGTAAATAATGTTAGCACAGAAGACAGAAGCCAAGGTTTGGGAAATCTTCGTATATCGTTGCGGCCTTTGACTACTCATCCCATTCATATCACCAATAGTACATTCCGGGCTTGGTATGCATAAACCTTCCCCAACCTTCTTAATGATAAATGCATACGCG
This sequence comes from Actinia tenebrosa, assembly GCF_009602425.1. The sequence continues at coordinate 268,907 of NW_022261793.1, read as the reverse complement.
CAAAGCGCGAAATAAAAATGAAGTTAGTTTTCCAGGATGCGAACAGACGCCTACAAAATTCCCAAACAAACCAAAAGATTATGAACCGGCCTGTTTTGACAACAAGAGAAGGACTTATTTAGGTATTGCATCTTACAACACGAAGGACGAAATTGTGAGACAAGTTTTGCCAAAAATTGACAGATAACATGTTCTTGGTAAAATAAATTTAAAGAGGAAAATAAAATCTCGAATTTCAGGTCTTGGCAATCTGCTTTAACATTTATTTCCCTAGTTCCGGCAGCTACAGTACCAAGAGGTCGCGATGTAACTCGAAAGGGGCCGAAGAAACTGTAGAGGCGAAATGCGATACGAACCGGTTTCTGTCAAAATTAAATGAATAGATAAGTAAAAATAGATGAATAAACAAGAGATGAGCTATAAATGTCCTAAATCAATCACGCTAGCTCGACTCGACAACCGGTTGGGTCCATGGTGTCAATAAGACCGCTACATTTTGATACAATTAATTATACATCTTTCCACGATCGTAACCACAGGTAGCCCAAGCTTGGTTTCTGTGGTGTCCTGTTATAAGGAAATGTATGGAGAATCATCAAAAATTTCAATAAAATCATCAAAACGTGAAATAAAGCCTCGAAATTTTACCCTATCATTGAGAAATAGCACTTCTTTCGTTCTGCGTGGTTATTTTTTGAATTTAGCCCGTTTTAAGGATTTTTTCCCCGACCAGTACTGGGAAAAAATCCTTAAAACTGGCTAAATTCAAAAAATAACCACGCAGAGCGAAAGAAATGCTATTTCTCAATGATAGGGTAAAATTTCGAGGCTTTATTTCACGTTTTGATGATTTTATTGAAATTTTTGATGATTCCCCATACATTTCCTTATAACAGGACACCACAGAAACCAAGCTTGGGCTACCTGTGTCGTAACTGGTTGCGTGTTGCAAAAGAATATAATACCGGCCTTTTGCAGCCACGTCTAGATTACAATCAATCTGCACCGTAACATGATCAAAGTTCATAATCTGATCTTAAAGTTTTCAGTAAAATCATATGTAAAATCAACACGAGAAGCCTTCTGATGCAACTAGAAGGTGTATACGTCAATAAAAATACTAAATAAGAAACGTCGTGCGTTTCAAAAATCTTCCCAAAAAATATCTACCCTACGACAACTTGTATTTATAACGTGGCAGCACGATTTTTTGAACTTTTTGGAGCTCGTTTGGGATTCAACGTTTATCACTGATGAGTGTTAATCTCAATTCTAGAACAATCCTAAGCATATAGTGAACACGGCGGGTAACTTAAATATTTTGAGGGCTGAAGAAATCGTTAATAAGAAATCATTAGTCGGAAAATCCTTTGTGTTGTTGTTGCCTATGCACAAACGTCATAACGTAATACAAATATATTTGTAATTGAAACACAACAAATATATTTCATCAAAAACACGAATTTCCTTAAGTCAAAGGATTATTGATTTTCAGTGTTCTCGATTTTTCCAAGTCGTTGACGAAGGAACCGTCGGCCAAGAGTTTTCTTCTCTATATACTATATATTTTTCATTCTTGTGAGGAAGAATTAATTACTAGACAAGAATTACTAGGACAGACAGGTCACCTCTAGACAATGGCCAGTTGTAGTTGGATACGATACAATCATTCGAAGTTTTATTTAGAGTACACTCAAATGTAACACAAATAGTACAAATTTCCTATTCGCCTATTTTTTGCACGATGTCTTTTAAAGCATTTATTTGAAGAATCAACCCTTTATTTTATAAAACGCTCGTAATTTGATCAAAGAAAGACATTATTAGAGCTGAACCCCCTCGGTTTGAGGTCATATGTGTTTTATTTTATATTGACTACCTAGCTTACCTTGGATAAGTTAGAAAGTAGCCATTTATAGACTTTGACTAACATCTGATATTTTGCCAAAAAGGATAGCCTTGTGCCACAATATGAAGAGGAACCCCTCTTTCTGCTTTAAATTTGTATTGCAGCGACGAGTTTGGGACGTTCCTCAGCAACGACTGGTGGCCCCACAACCGTGGTGGCCCCTCTACCAGTTTCTCCGCTGTAATACAAGCTGTGACCACGAAACGTGGCTGGATTGTATAAGCCTTTTCATAGTTTAAGAATCGATTCCACTGCGCATGCGATTTTATCCCGAATTTCTCACCTTCTTTTGTCTAAACCTTTTGTTCTTAATTAAACAAAAGAAGGCGAGAAATTGCCTTGTCAGTCACCCCAACGATTTTAGGTGGTGTTACGCTTTTCAAATCCTCTTTAATTAATTCAATGTAGTTATTATAGTTAATATCAACTCCCCATACGTAATGGTGGACGCTTKCTAGTTAACGGCTAGCGCTATATACCCGTGGCTAGTATTACGGCCATATTTTTGCCGGCGTCACGCGAAGCAATCCGAGATATGCAGGTTTTAGTTTTTCCATCAATTTTAACTGATAATGGAAAAAAGGGCATATTAGGGAACAAAGCTTTAGGAGGCTGTGAGTTTACCAGTGTTATTTTGTACACATTAAGGGCACGGAGGTATAACACAGATGACTGTCAACACAGATTTCGTCATGGAGAGTGGAGTGGCAACTAGGCGAACCTCATTGAGGGCTCTGTGGGAAGTGAAAAAATTATTCCCGGCCAATTAGCTTTATACGATATTGTCACAAGATAAAGTCACCTACTTTTGCGTCATTCATGTGGCATTCAGACTGGAATTCTGAGCGATATTTATTACATACATATAAACATTAAACATATATAACACATACTTTATGGGAAGCCATTCCAATCACAACACGTCTTACAGTGTACCACTGTAAGTCAGTACCGTACATTTCCCACTCATGCGATAATCATTGTTATACATACATACATACATACATACATACATACATA
>NW_022261793.1:245680-265253 GCF_009602425.1 Actinia tenebrosa | reverse complement strand
CTGCGGGTCGAGAGAGTAGGCCACTTCAATATTTTACATCTTTCTTCGTATGTCATTTCCCCTCTAGTTTGTCGGGAAGCTATTTTAATGTTAGAGCATGTTTGTACCGTGTATGTGCTGTAAGTCAGTGCCATATGTATCCCAGTTATGCGACAACGCACCAAACCCGTTATTGCTGCCATTGCCTTTGAATATGAAGCTATGGATCAATCTTTTCGGATAAAGCGTGATTATGTTCACTAAAATGATGTTCAACGATATCGTTTGGGCTATTCTTACTATTGTAGACCTCCAATATACTATTTTTCCCATTGTCCAAATTTGCCGCCATACCAATGAGTGTGACTGGTGAAAATGCTTTGGGGATCTCCCTTACTCTGTACAACCCAGTGTGACAGTTGATTGCGTGACCCACTACGCATGACATCATGGTTGACTTATTCCCGCAACGATTACTGGTTTCCCTACTAGCTATGGAAACATGATCAGCGGTAGGACAACATTTGAAGTACTTCAGCAACGCTTCTCTAAAACGGTCGTTGAGAGCAAACACAAGACATGGGTTGATTGCACTATTTGCATGTGCAAGCATGATAGCTATACCATCTTTTCGGTCACTGGACGTGAACACCGCCTTCAACCACTCGATATGGACTGGCAACCAACATGCAACAAAAGCAAGCAAAAGAATTATCAAGAGACGAACAGTTTTACGCTTACTTCGGAACACTGCGCGCCGTCCGGCATTCGATGGCTGACCTGGTACATGACGGAACCAAAGACGTAAGCTAATCATGATGTAACTGATCGTCATGAGGACAACTGGCAAGCCAAAAATGAATACGAAAACAACCACGTAATACATCCTTCGTAGAGATTGGCTAGTCTCATCCAGTCTGTTTAAACACTTCATTCTGCCATGTTCTTTGCGGGTATTATACATATAAATACAAGGGATGCCTATGATCGCTGACACCATCCATATACTGATGATGATGCGTTTGACGTTACGTGTGACGATGATCCTTCTGATGGGGAAGAATACTGCTATGAATCGGTCGATAGATATAGCCATGAGCGTCATCGTAGAAGCAAGGACAGACAAGACAGAAGCGCTAGCAGCTATCTCACAGAGAACTGTTCCCGTTAATCCTTGCAGCCAGTTTTGGGCGACGCAGATAAAATATGACCAAATGGGCATGGAGAAAAGAGTAGCGACGAGGTCAGCTATCGCCATGTTAGCAAACAAGCAGTTGTTTGAATTTTTCTTCATATTGCTTTGGCTGAAGACCRTGTGAGTAAGAAGTGAGTTGGCAACGGTGGACGTCACCATGATGATGACGTAAAATGCGTATAGACCAAGCATGATGTCATCATAAGATAAGACGGGATCAGAGGAGTTTCCTGATCTTGGATAATCTGCATTGGAAAAAAAATGTTGAATGACATTTCATATTTCATGAGAATTGACAGCGCATGGCATCTGATGAATCATTTTACGTACAGCATTTCAGCAAGCACGCGGCATGCGAGCAGAAGCGCGTGTGGTGGGCGCTGCTAATGCGCCTTCTCTCACTAATGCGCAGAACCGGGATGAATTCAAGGGCTCGGTGTTTGTCGTATGTGAGTAGAGTTGTTTCGGTTTGTTCTTTCCTGTGCTGCTTCGAGGCTTTTCTCACCGGTTTTTCCTCCCTCCACAAAAATATACTTCTAAATTCTAATTCACTCTATCTGTCCTATTATATATTGAGTTATATCGTCCACCCTGGAGTGGGAAATCCCATTCGAATTTTGCATTGCTTAATCAAAATGGTGGTGAATATCCATACAGTTTATATTAGATCTTCATAGTCACAAAATGGAACAGTTCTGACACTGGTGAAGATAATCATGACATTCACTGGTTTTTCATTCAAAATTCAGAGTTTTTTCCATGAGAAATTGGGAAAACTACTTATATTAGATGGGCTTTTTAAGGCAGCCATATTGTGGGGGAGATAACAATGCAGTGTTCTTGCGCATGTCGTTCGAGTGACATTTCATTTCTCATAGTGATCAAAAGCTAGTATTCTCCCCTACAATAAAGATGGCCGCCAAGAAACCATTCTATTGAAGAAAGGTCCYCCTAAAATTTTGTTAGAAAAGAGCCAAGTTCCATATAAGTCGCAAAACAGTGTGATACGTTTAGTGATCAAACTTTCGGAAATATTCACTTTCTCCGACTGATAATCCCATGGATATTTGCACTAATCCAGAATCAGACACTTCAAGTCCGGCAGCTGGACAAAGTTATGCCTTAGCTTCCACAATATCCCAATATCCAAATCAATAGAAATCTTAACAAGATCGCATTAGGTTACAGCTCTGTGAAATAAGCTTGGCGACCTCTGGTTGTTTGGCAACCTCTATCGCTAGTGCGCTTTGCCATATGCTTAATCTTAACACAACATGAAACTGATATATTTATCAGTGAATCTTTCAGTAATGTAATTTCATTTGTCATGTAAATAAAACTTAATAGGATGTAGTAAAAAATTGCGGAATCGTTTATGGACATGGACTAATAGAATTAATTTAACCTTTTCGACTAAATTATATGCACGATCGTTTTTTTCAAATTTTACTGATACAGTATATGAATGATTTTCAGTGAAAGGAATAAAAAAATAAACAAGCAAACAAAAAACAGTTTGAAAATTGAAAAACATATCAACCTCGGCCTAGCATGTTCTTCATTTAGGAATTTCAATATTTTATTTTGTCATAAAGGCCCAAAATACTGACGAGGATTTTGAAAATTAAGATACTAAAGAAACAGAAGAAGTTTATGTTTTATTTTAACCTCCCACGTCTTCTTTTAGCTTGAAATGCTTCTACCTTAATTTTCTTCTTAAGCTGATGACCATAGTCTTTCTCAGCTCCAAAAGAAAAGGAAAAAACAGTTTCCCCGCAAATTGATTTAAGATATCATTGAACACGTCGTTTTTTTWAAATGAGAAGTGTAGCTAATAAGTCCCAAATCCCAGAAATTGTGAAAACTCCTTTTGACTTACCGCTAAAATTTGTCCATCTTATCGATGTATCGTTTTCCATTTTATTCTCCTCGTTGAGCCTTCTGTTTCAAGCCTTCTTTAAAGGATTAAATAAATTTAGTTTGAATCAACTATTTTCAACTTTTCATCGTACCAGTTTTTGCGACGCCGAAAAAGATTTTCACTTAACTTGAGCGGTCCCACACAAAAATAAAAGAGCTCCAAATGCACAATACTCATCAAACTATCTCACTGATAAATTATCAATTATTGAACAAGCTGAAAGTTTTGATTTGATTTCCATTATACTAATATGAGCCTAACTAATTTAAGAATTATCGTAAGCAATCCAAACTGCTGTACTATTAGCAGACAAATCCTTACCTCGACTTTGGTCGTTTCTCCTGACCCCGGCTCCCACTCAAGATCGATCAAAAAAATGATCAAAAGTCAATGACAAATGATACGTGAATACAGGTTGAGTAATTCTATTAGGTATTGAGCAATAGTTTGTAGAATATTWAAAAAAGTCGGTGAGGTGTTTTTGTGATGCTAAATAAATAAGTAGTTGAAAACGAGGAAACAAACGGCAATGTGCTCAATCAGTCAAACGCTCAAAAAAGGCTCGTAATTCTAAGCCATGGTTGATCAGCTGCTTCGACTCAATAATATGACAAAGGCCATCACGTAGATCAAGGTGTCTCATTTGAATTTTAGTGCTAAAAAACAAGCTAAGACGTGTTTTCATACAGCGATGCGGGTTAAAACGAAAGCCAAAAGAACTAGAATTTGAGAGAAGAATGCGGTTGACACATTTGAGGAACTTTTCCTGAAACTTCAAGGCAGACGGTGGAAGTGAACGACGGGCAGATACGAGGGGAATGATATTCTAAACTTGTTCACTTTTCGTTTAAAAGTTTATAGTTTGAATGCACTCCCAAACCTTTTAAAGCAAACCCAACAGCAGGAACAACAACTACAGCTGACACAACAACAGCAACAGTAACAACAACAGCAACAGCCAACTCAGTTCAGCAACAACCAAACCAATAATAACCACAATTTTCATGACTATCGTTAGCTTTGACTAAATTTCATGCCCTAATTATCTACTTCCACAGTCAACGGAAAGAGTCAATATTCAATGTAATGCTGCATTTACAAACCCAGACAAATGTTTCATCATATAAAACGAAGCGCGAACCTTAATGAATCTTTCGCGCGCGCTAAAAAATAAATTGGATTAGACTTGAATTTTCATCTAATTCTATTATCAATTTTTTCGTTTTTGTAAAGCGGTTAAGGCCATTGTACAGCCATGAAGCCCATGTTTGTGCACTCTAAAAAATGAGTGATAATAATAATAACAATAATAATAATAATAATAATAATAATAATAATAATAACAACAANAATAATAATAATAATAATAATAATAATAATAATAATAACAACAATGATAATAATAATAGCGAAGATCATGATCACGAGTACGCAGCCCCATTTGCCACACCCAAATATTTAAACATAAAAAGTCTATACACTGTTGTGTAGTGTATACGAAAAAATAAAGCGTTCACTAAATTATTCATTCAATTCTAAGCCTTACAAACCTTGTATTTAAAATATGGCCTTTGAATAGAAAAAAKGATTCTTTCTGAACAAACAGAAATGTTATGCACAGTCCAACTTCATAGTTGACGTGGGTTACCTGTGGATTCAGAATCTGTCCTCGTCCACGATTTCCCATAACAGCGGTATCATCAACAGGAAGTTGTAATGYGATCATTCTTATCAAAATGGCGGACAGATTGGAATGATCTGAGCTGCGTCTTCAATAAACATTTCCTTTCAAATAGGACCTCCTCTTTGACCATTATTATAGGTAGGTCTTATGATATTATTATTCTCATTATTTTTCTCATCACTTATATATTAAATCAAAAGAGTTTTGTTAAAATCACGAAATAATGAAATAAGTTTGATTTTGAGATTTTTGAAGTGTAGCGTTTTTGAAGTTACTACAACTACTGGAAGTCACAGCTTTTTTTAAGAAAAACTCTTAAACTATGATTTGGTGTTTTAAGCCCTTCGTTATTTTTGATGAAGAAACAAAAATCATCTAGTCTTTTAGTGGCTTTTGTTTAAGAAGCTTAAATGAAAGTCGAAACGAGTAGCCAGTTGTTGCTAGAATTCATGCTAGAACGAAMCGTATTCGAATAAGCTAGAATAGTTAGCAATTATTCGCCGAAGGCGAAGTGAATATCGGGGAATATTTACCAAGACGCGAGTCTTCGAGCGGCGGGATAAATATTCTCCATATTCTCTGAGCCTGAGGCGAATAATTGTTTTAGCATATACCAACTTGTGTACAGAGTAACTTATTTTTATATACACTAATTCAATAAAAACAAACAAACAGAAACTTTTAGTTTGCATGATGACAAATTCACGCAAAACTTTTAGCAAAACTTTAAGCAAAACTTTTAGGCCATACTTCGTTGCCTTTTTAGTATTGATAGGAATGGCAATTACTTTAATTTTTTCAATTTACTCATCGGAAATTGTAGCAAAACGATTGCCGGCAGATGCCATTTTGTTGCCAACTCAATATTCCGAGATTCAGAGGTGAATATTGTACGATATTCACCTCCAATTAACCAATGAGCATGTGCGTTCTTAGGAAGTACACAAGTTGGTATATGCTAACAAGATTTATCTTTCAACTTCTTGACAAAATTACCAAATGATAACACGTTGTTAATCATGTTGTCATTGTGCACGAATGACTAATATTTATTACTTATTTGTATAAGTTAGGATATTTGAATTTTAAGGAAAATGTTTCTTATTTCTTAGTATATATATAATAATTAGTTAGTGTAATATTGTTAAGTGCTATTGGACTAAATGGAAATAGGGCTATATTGAATAAAGGCTTATTATTATTATTATTATTATTATTATTATTATTATTATTATGTGAACCTAACAAGCTATTAATATGCATAAGAAAAATTTGTACAAGGTAGTATGGCTCAATTACTAATTTGTTTATGCTTATAATTATGTATTGCAGATGCTTATTAAATAAAGTTAAGATGGACTATTTTACAGCTGTTTTCATTGCTCTTTGCTGATTAAATGGCCGTCACTACAAAAAAAAAATACACTGCTAGAATAAATACATGCACTGCCATCAATCAGAGTATACGTGTATGTATATACCAAACAATTTATTTGATTGATGGTAGTCTATTGCCCGATTTGCCTGTGGTAAAAAATTTTCAGTCAGTGCATAGCAATGAAAACAGGGGTAAAATGTTAACTAGTYGTACTTGATTAAATACTTTATCCAGGCATCTAGTCTGTCTCTTATAATATTATAGGCCATACACATCTTGGTTTTTATATTCTACAGTGTTTGAAATGAGTAGTCAAGTGCAAGAAGAAGTTGAAAAGCTAAAAGAGCTATATAAAACAAGCTCAAGAGGTAGATTTTAGATTTTTTGTACGTGTACATCTTAATAGTTATGCTCTAACTTGCTTTATAAAATAACTGTTCTAAATCTCGCGTTTTGATTGGTTGGGAGCACGTGCTTTATGAGAGCACACAGCATGTGTGYGCACTTCCAGTTTCATTCCTGTAATTTGTATTCTATAAAAGAAATAAAAAACTTGCTTGCTGTGCTGTGTGGAGTTATAAAGCACTTGGGAATTGGCAGAAAACTCGAGAAGTGTTGAAAAGCACTCTGCTATGCGTCATGCTTCTTCTAACACTTCTCTAGCGTTCTTCCAACCCCCGCGAGCTTTATAACTGCGCCYAGCACGTGCACACATTTTCTATTTCTTCAATAATATTATGGTAAGTTATGAATGAAGGGAATTATTTTGTTTTCAGCTTTAGAGAACTGGCCAAAAAGTGATCATGTATCAAGTTGTGATGATAAAGCCTTTGTTGAATTGCTGGAAGAATTAACAGATTTGGTAAGCGCTGTATAAACCCTTTTTGTTATAATTTCCATAATGAATTTTAAAAAATATATTGTCATCATCATGTGTGTGAAGATTATGACACTTGGTCCAAGCCTACAAATTTTAGCACTGGAAATGAGACATTTTTTCCAGTAGATTAGTGGTTTTGACTGGGGAACATATGTCAGCTTTATAGAAAAAAAATATTAGTTAATTATTTCTCTTCTACAAATAAACCAGGAATTAGAAGCTGCTGTCCATGGACTGCAAAGACAAATCGAGGTTGAACTTCTTCTGGTCAAGAATCTGGAACGTTTGAGAATAATAAATAGGTAATGGTGTTTGGGAAATTAATATTTGAAGATGTAGCTATTACTGCATTATACTGGAGCTTCTAATTTGGGAAGAAAAAGTATTTCCTATTAGATATCAAGGCAAAAAAAAAAAAAAAAAAAAAATAGCTGGTCATCTAACAATGTCTGGCTAGAACTGGAACTTGTCAAGTTCCATTGAGCAGTTACATCTTTTTTCACCAGTCATTTCAACCAGCAACATTGAGCCAGAAATGATGTATGACTGAGCTAAAACTGCTGCTCGTCATGACCAGCAATTAACTGATGCATGCTGGTATTTTTTGAGCCACGACTATTAAAAATAATCTTGTCACTTAACTATTTTAGTGGTGAGTGTCCAGATACAAATTCCAAGCTAATCTCAAGTCAAACAAAAGTAGCAAGACTCAGGAGTAGACTGTTGCGCTGTCTTAGCAAGGTAAAAATAAAAATATGAAACTTTAAATTTAAATTTTTTAACTGAGATTTGTTATGATTTTTATGGAATGTTCGATACTTAGTGTACATATTATATATCAAGTTCTAATTGCATGCCGTTGTTACTAAACAACAGAGAATTAAATGTTTTGCATGAGTTGATAATAACAAGTGGGGACTGGTTGGGACTGTATTGGTGTATCAAATACAACAAGTGAATAAAAAAAAMAAACTTGTCATCGCTAATCACCACTGCAAAGTACAGCAGTGGCGCAGCCCAACAGGGTCAAACTGAAAGCATGTGAAGGCGCCTCTGGCAGCCGCTATACAGTCCATATATGACCCCAGAGCACAGCTCTAACCAGTTTGAATTAGTTAGGGTTGATTTTGAGATGAGGTAGGAAAAACCGGAGGACCGGAAAAACCCTCGGAGTCAGAAAGAGAACCAACCAACTCAGCTCACATGAGGTGACTGGGATTTGAACCCCAGACCTCAGAGGTGAGAGGTGAGCATTTTACCAGAATAGTAAGGACGCATTAAAAAACTGTATTACGGGTGTTAGTCCTTTAATGATAATTCTCATAGTAAAAGAGCTCACATAGTTATTAGCCAGCCTAGGATAAAAATAATGACTGGTCATGATATGATCAGCCACTGAAGAATTGCTTGAGGTGTAGCAAAGCAGTGCAACATGCATGACGACCAATTTGCCTGCATGCTGTGAATGTCTTCTTCTATATGGTAGCCTGCCAATCAAAATAATGTAAGCATAATATGGTGATACAATTACATTTTACACTTACATTTACCAGTTAGGTCATTCGCTCAATGCTGAGCATTTTAGACCACGCTAAATAGTTATTAAAATGATTAAATAATAAACATATTGATAAATAGAATAAATAATAATAAATAGTAATTGTCCAACAAGTTAATAAATATCTGCAGCTGCATTCTTAAATGCTGCAAAAGAGGTTGCTAGTGCTGCTTTCTTTGTAAGTTGGTTCCATTCTGAAATTGTTCTTGGGTAGAATGAGTACTTGTAATAATCCTTTGTGGATCCTGTGGATACAACTAGTAAGACTCAAATGAATTGCAAAGTTGGAAAACTTGGTAACTTAAAATTGTTGCTTGCTTGCTTTAATGACCATGGAAGACCAAAGAGAACCAAAGAACTACAGTACATGAATTTACTTGGCAATAAAATTCATTATAATCATATAAAGTTACTTACCACTTAAAATATCTTATATGAATTTTCCCTCAATGTCTTCAGCAATTGAACAACCAGGGACACAAGGAAAGTGTCCTTCCTCCTTGGCACAGTAAAATTGGAAATGAAGAGGTAACCACTGCTACAACTGCTGAAACCCAAAATGATACAACGACAGGGGGGCCTGGAGATGTAAGAGATGGTTCAGCTGAGATTGGAATTGCTGCCGACCAGCCTACCGATTCAGGAGAAGACAACCAGTTGTACAAATCTGGCTCAACAACTAGTGGAAGCAGTGAACATTCTGAAGTAGAAGGAGTTTCTTTTAACAAAACAGAGATTGAAAATCTCCATTGGGTTGAACCAAAAGATTTGTCCACTACTTCACCAGTGAGTAAAGGTACAGAGTGTGAGTCTTCTTCAAAAGAAGTTGGGAATGTTGCCAAGGACAAAAGTCCACAAAAAGATGCTCCTGAAAAGGGATCAAAACCAGGTATTGATGGGTTTCAAGCATTCCCAAGAGAGTTAAAAGACAAAAACATGGCGGCCATTGTGGTACCATTAACATTGGATGCTAATGAGAAATATTTTGTTAAATGGTACCAACATGGCCGCAATGGCGTTACGTGCAAACGAAGAATATGCTATAGTGTGTTAAATTAAACCAAACTTAGGAAGATCTTTAAATGTAGACTCTGTGATTTTACTTGCCCAGAGAAAAAAAAGTAAATTTATGAAATAACTGTTATAGATATCACATTTTCTTATTGGTTAGGTGCAGTGTAAGGCACTTTTCTCTGATGTTCTGCCAATCTCCACATTACTGCAGACAGTACATGTGCATAGTTTATGTTTGTTGAATTATAATATTATATAGAAACTAATTCCATGTTTTGGTTTTACTTACTAGTTATACCACAACTTTGTATCATTGGCAAAAACATTTTAAAAATCCTTATTTTTACGAAGGTAGCACTTAATAGCCAGTTGCTTACTAACCTGTAGCCCTATGTTCCATGATCAAATTGGAATTTAGGAGTTGGTTTTTGTGAAGGGAGGAAAACAGAGAACCTGGAAAATAAGAAGCACAGACGAGAACCCTAAGCTAGAAACTCTACCTACATACAACACCAAGCTTGGGGGGACTTGACCTTTGTCTCATTGCTGAGAGCAAGTGCTCTTGCTGCTACCCCAACTGTAATTACTTTAGCTTGCCAACCATGTTTCCTTGTCTTATGAATTTAATGAATTTAAATGTTTTTTTCCTGGTAAACACAGCTGGCGAAGAAAATGGAAAGAAAAAAATACAAGAGACATTAGAAAAAAATCTCCATGAAAAGGGCCACAATGAACACAAAAAATCCATTTCAGAATCAGATGTGTCACCTCCACCAAAACCACCTCCCTACAGTTCCCAGGAGAAAAAGGTAAAAATATGTAACACCCCATTAGAAAGACCCTTGAGTTTATCAAAAAACTTTGATTTTATCAAAATCCTTTAAGCAACCTCGAAGCTGACCATTCTATAAGTCTGGGCATGGCAAAGCTACAGATCAAATTGGGACTTAGCAYGTTTGGCTGTGGCATGGGGTGGGAAAGGAAAACCCAAAAAAACTTAGGACAATCCTCAAATCAAGCTTGCTGTATCCCATATCACACTGTAATTTTTCCCTGTTAAAGCCAAAGTTTATGAATCGACATTTAGTTCAGCTTGGCTGAAATTATTTATCGTAGTAGACCATGTGTTCGATCAGGGCACGAAATTAATGTTTGCAAACTCGCAAAATGTGAGTGAAATTTTGTATTTAGCAAGAGACAAAAAATTTAACTAGCTAAGTTTTGCAAGTATGACCACAGTCCATAAATTGAAGGACTGAAAATTTCAGAACCAGCATCAGGTAACGTTTGTTATTCATGGCATCCAATCRCTAGTGACCTTGAAGTTTCTGCTAATGAGAACAACATTTACTAGCAAGGTTTTGCTAGTTGGTTTAAAGGTTAATTTCGTGCCCTTATGTTATTTCTTTGTTTGATGGTTGTGGATGGAAAGAGACATGAATATTGAACAATAAAACTCAAGTGAAGAATATTGTTATCAAGAGAATGACAATCATGTCCAGACTTAAATTGGAAAAGTCATTACACCTAACAAGCTAAAAGATATATTCCATTATTAATGAGTTTTTTTAAAAATAACTTTATTATCGATAGTAGTCATACATTAATGCCATCTACCTCCACATAGCTATTTACACGATTTTTTTTACTTTACATTTTTTTAAAATTATTTCATTCTGTTATTTCATATAAATTTTCCTCTATATGCCGTCCACCTCCACATAACTATTTACACGTTTTTGTTTTTTTTTTGCTTTACATTTTTAAAATATTATTTCATTTCATTAATGAGTTTTAAAATATACAGTATGAGACAAGATTGAATATTTTTCTAATTTGTGTTTAGAATGCAGATTTAAAGGCATTGTTTCCAGATGATGAAGACATGACTGATGGTTATTTGATGACTGAACAGCCACAAATGCGAGATTGGGATCCGGTAAGTCACCCCCATTCCACCCCCACCTCAGTCTCTCAACCTCCCTGTGGCATGCCCTGTTTTGGTTTTCTATTGCTGGACAAGCCTTGGGATTGGGAAACTTTCATTGATTTGATATGGGTCACAAACTTCTTGGTCTTAAGAAAAGRAAAATACCCTCTCAGATGTAATGTTTTCCCATTTCAGACCACATGCCATTCTCTTGAGAATAAGATTATTCCTTTGTGTTGTATCCATGTTCATGTGTCATCTTATGTGTTAAAGAAAGAAAGAATACTCTAGAGAACAGCATGTGGTCTGAAATAGGAAAACATTACTACCAATGAGGTCTATTCTGAAGTGACTAAAAAGAGCCCCAAGAAATTCTTTGGTGCAGCATTATAAAAGTATTAAAAAATTGAAACGTTTGAAAAATTTGAMAAATTTGACAGCGTTTTGAAATAATAAGGCTGAGGTTCCTAATCTTTTGGAGTCAGAAGTAACCAAGGGTAGTAGGTGATTTATCAATGTGCAGGAGCCTTACTTTAGATCATCATTGTTTGTTTTCTTGCAGACATTATTACTTCAAGATTTATTTGTARACAAGAAAGATAACGAAACAAAAGAGGAGCAAGTATGGAAATTTTAGAAATTTATGCACATTTGTGATAGATTGTTGTATGCTTGGATATTTTTTGGTAATACCCTTCCATCCACAAAAAAATTCTGCTCTGTTTTTTTTTTTTAATATTTTTTATAAAAGTA
This sequence comes from Actinia tenebrosa, assembly GCF_009602425.1. Next base: position 252,961 of record NW_022261793.1, on the reverse strand, counting down.
GGTGACAGTGAAATGGTACTCATCACCATCACCATACAGAACTGACAACGTTAGACCCTTGAGTGTAATATCTTTCCATTTCAGACTATATGTCATTCTATTGAGCATAAGATTCTTTGTTTGAGTTGTTTTCATATAGACACCTTGCATGTGACGTCAATGGAGCTCAATTTGGAGGACAAAACGATGTAATTTCAATCTCCTGAGAACTGGAAATCTATTGTTTTGCCCCCCAAATTGAGCTGCATTCAGGCCTACCGTAAARTAAGTACTTTACCGAACATCCTATCAGGTCCACCATGCCAAGTGGCTCGTGATTTCGATGGTCCTGAAGTAAAAATATCATAAGTCACTTAAAGCAATACTCAGTACGGCATTAAWTCCATTGAAACACGGGGATATTACGTCGATGGGTAACCTGCAAGGGATCTATTCGTGTGTCTTCTAATGCACAACCATTAAACAAAGAAATGATACTCAAGGGAATGACACGTGGTCTTAAATGGGAAAACATTACGCCCAAGGTAAAACTGTGTCTATTAGTGTATCAATTACAGCATGTGAGTTTACTACTCAACCAATGAAATGCTCCAGCACTGTCACGATTACTTTTCAGAGTAATATGAAATTTGCACCAGACTGGATTAGGRTTAATAATTGTTAAATAGACCATATTGATGATCGATACGCTGTTTGTATTTGATAGGCAGCTGCAGCTCCAGAGGAACCACCTTCCTTTGGTGTCGTGCGCATGGCAGGATACATGGATAAGTTACCCAGCACTTACAAACAGAAAAAGGTGAGATTTCCAACCTTATATTCATCGCGCCGAAATGTTTTTGAATTAGTAAGGTAAGAGGTGTGCTCGAAGAGACTCGTGTAGCACGTATTCAAAATATAACCAAGGCAAACCACACAAACAGACAAGCAAAAGTATAATAGTCGGTCAAGAGAGATGTGCCGCTGAACCCTCTAAACCCTGACCCTCTTCTAGAGTTAAACTGCCAAAATTCATACCATGGTATTATTTATTATATTAAAAAACCCCGGCTGTTCCGGTAGTTGCGAAAATAGATACCCTGCTCTAGAGAGAGGGGGGAAGAGAGAGCGCGTGATTTCATATATCCTGTTCCAGAGAGCTTGGCGATTTTATATACCCTTTTCCAGAGTAGAATCGCTGAAAACCATACCCTGTTTAGCGGCACCCACCAGTATAGCGGTATAGCGAATATAGGGGAGTACCCCCCCCCACGGGAGGTAGGCAAACGGTCTGATTTACTGACAGTTGACAAACAGAAACACAGGCAAACGCATCCATTCATCCAGCAGGCAGTTTCGAAGGCAGGAGGTGACTGTAAATCATAAGGTCACTTACAAGCTATTTTTTCATGTATCGTTTTAGTCGACTGTGTTCAAAGGATGGAAGAAGAGACATTTTAAGGCATTTGATGGTCAGCTGTTTTACTTTGAGGTAAGAATTAACCTCCGAATAGTGCAGTTCTCGTATGACTGTGAAAACCTCAAGGCACGAACACGCCCGTAACACGGCAAGGCATGCACGAGAATTTACTCTCCATCCAATCAAATACCCGGAACACGGCATAAACACTGCGCGAACACGGTCACGCCAAGGTCACGGCACTGTCAACCAATCACATTGCGCGAGGAAAAATTTCAGCCAATTAAAATTCTAGAAAACATCACAGTCACGGCACCTCACGCTTACGGCACTGAGCTTTTCACAGTCATGCGAAAACTGCACCAACGGTCACAGCACCATCACTTTCGCCGTCACGTTACGTCACGCACGTCACGTTAACGAAATCCAGTCTAAAATAGCTGATATTRCACTTGACCCCGCAATGAGGTTTTAGAATCATACAAGTGAGGATATCAGGTTGACATATACAATGCTTAAAATTGGTGTCTCATTWGCATCTGATGTGCATGCATCCATGATGATATCTGCTATTGGCCTCCAATACAGGCTACTCTAAAATGAATGCCAGTCGTGATAGATTTTTGGGCTACCTATAGTTGGTTCGCCAGAGGGAAGACTAGGTCTATTGTAAGTTCCAGGGTGTAGTTCGACCACAGGTAATCCAATCGCCGTAATATCTCCGCGTTTCATCAGATTTAGTGCCGTAAGTAATACTTCAAGTAATTTACGATATTTTTACTTCAGGACCATCGAAATCACGAGCCACTTGGCATGGTGGACCTGGAAGGATGTTCGGTAAAGTACCCACTAATGACTCCATTTCCAAAAGACATCTCTACCCGGGGGGACCCCGATCGGAGAAGAGCGGAGATGCTCGTTGTACCTCTTAGGGTTCCAGATCTGCAATTTGTTACCTCTTGGGTGTAACAAATCTAAAAGGATTACCAGAGAGTAAGCCAGTATCTGTTAGGGTGTTTTTTTGAGGCAATAAGATACCTAAGATAATATGATGACACTCAGAATGGCAGTTGTAATTCAGGATATTTATTTTGGTGCATTATCTGACTTCTGTCACTTAGATCGTAGAAAGTAGGTACATTTTAGGGATAACAATCATTAGTTGCCACACTCAACTGGACAGGACTCGGGTACCTTAGGGGTCAATTGCAAAATTTCCGACAAGCATCCCCGCCCTTCTTTACATAGGAGTCCCGAGAAGCATCCCTGCTCTTCTATATATAGGATCCCCCTGGATAACTCTTTCTTACCTTCTGATTTGTATAGTCTCCTTCTCTTTGTAGAAAAACTGGACAGGGTACCTCTTAGGGGTGATTTGCGAAATTTCCAACAAGCATCCCCGCCCTTCTATATATAGTATTCCCCCCCCCCCCCCCCCCCCCCCCCCGCGTAACTCTATCTTACCTTCTCATTTGTATAGTCTCCTTCTCCTTGTAGCAATTCCCATTGAACCCTGGTTTGGGGGCCAAAGCAATTTGTAATGATTCGTTATTCTTTTAGGTTGTTATCTCTGGCGAAAGAATGTTGGAATTAATAGACTCTGTAAGTAAGATAGTGATTATACCTCTTTGTTTCACGGGCCAAGTGAAAATCATTGTAGTTTTTTAGAGGAGAGCGATGCTTTCATTTAGAGAGAAATACGCCGATCCCGGCTAAGATTGAGTGTCCACCCAAAAAAGGGTAGTTTTCCCAATAGAATAAAGAATGCCCGACCAACAAACTCGAATTCATAAGATTTTTTAGTAAGGTCGATTTTTTTTTCTTAAAGTACCTTTAGAATGCATTGATTCTAAGACAGACATTTACAATTTTCAGGACTCGGTGTCTGTTCCATGCTGTATATCAAAAACACAGTTTAGCTTGTCCGATGTAGCAACAGTAACTAGGGAGGTAGAACAATGAATGTGGGATGAGTGTATTAGATAAATGCTCATTGAGTTGTCTGTTCCATGCTGTATATCAAAAACACATTTTAGCTTGTAGCAACAGTAACTAGGGAGGTAGAACAATGAATGTGGGATCAGTGTATTAGATAAATGTTCATTCAGTTGTCTTCCATTTAATCAGGAGGGCAAGGCAGCACTTAAAGTCAGATGCGCAACACCAGCAGAAGCACAGGACTGGAAAGAAGCCATAGAAGAAGAGGCAAAAACTAAAATCACTCAAAATGTAGAATGTACCGACTCCTCTCCGGAGGTAAGTTGTGCTGCTTACAGGACGAATTCACTGTAATTCCATTTTTCAGGTGCCCTGGTTTTTGAGTGCATCTTTTTTTTGAGGACCTCAAAAGTCATGGCTTTCCCCTTTATTGAAGGCAAAGGCAAAATAATTATATTTAACGTTGCTAGTCATTCCTTCAGCTACGTGGCTGGTATCCGGCCAGGAAGCCGACGGTGCGCACTTTACCTCCTCTGTCCATCAGTGCCCTGTTTTAAGAGTATTCAAAACTGAAGCTACAAGGATTAGAGAGAAATCGAAACAGATGTGGAGATCCTGAGGATCGAACCGTGGACCTCTATCTTCGTGCACTAAGGCCGAGCACTAACCAAATGAGCTATCCCTGTTTCTATTATCCACCCTCTTTTACCCCAGCTGCACTGATGTATAATATATCTATCATAGGCTTTCCTTTTCATTATATGATCTACCTTCCATTTTTCTCTAATTCCAGGGCTCAGTGATTGTGATAGATCTTGGCTCTAGTTCTGTTAAGGCAGGATTTGCAAGCGAAGAAGGTAATGAGACAAGCCATATGGCTTGTTGGTATTATCACCAGTATTGTTCATTACGGGTAGACTTSTTTTCTCAGTCTAAGCGAACTAGCCAATCAGGAATCATTTTGTTTGTAGAATGCTGTCTCAGTTCCAAGTTCGGCTCAATGAACTAGTTTTTTTCTGGAGATTTGAAATAATCTGAGTTATGGGGTCAATGATTAAATAGAGGACATTACATAGGCGTGCGGAGATACGAAATTTATCTTTGAGTGTTGAAAAGATCTCTCACGAGTGAGCGCAGAAGATAAATTCCGTATCTCCACGCGCCCATGTTTTATCCTCTATTTCTCAAATGGTATTGCTGGCGGAATGTTCATCAGCTGAATCGCAAGCTTTTGATAGGATTCTTTCTGGTTGACAGCACATGGTGGTCAGTGATTGACCACCATCTGGAGCAGATAATAAGAATCAAAAACTTTTATCAGCTGAGTGAAAGTCAGCAATACCCAATCCATAAAATGAGTTTACTCATGATTTGCTTTGTTACAGCTTGGCCCCAAGTAGTATTCCCTTGTGTATGTGCTGAACTCAAGGAGGATGAGTAAGTAGTTCAGTGCACGATTATTTACAAAAGTCTTGCATATGTATCAGTTTTACTTGCTGTCTCGAATCTGTATACCAAATAAGTGTTAGTACATTTAAATACAGGTACGAATCTCAATTTTTCAATTACAGTGAAATTCCGGTTTGAAAATTGAAAAAAAAAGTCGAATAAATTCTTGCCCCTGGTCATGTGTGTTTATGTAGGTCAGACTGTGTGTATGGTTTTGACGCACTGGTACCTGAAAGAAGAAAGAAGTCAATTCTACGCTTTCCTCTGCGAAGATCTCTAAAGATTGACAAGGTAAACCCTTAGTAATGCCAACGTTTCATATCGTAGTGTATTCTGCGTTAAGCCTGACTTTAACTCTGTTTAAAAGTCGAAGCAGAACTAAAACCAGAGGGCTACACGCAGGCTAATTGTGGTCGTAGTGTAGTCCAATAGGCACCTTGCTTGTGACGTCAAAGGAGCTCAATTTGGAGGACAAAACAAAAGAATTCCATTCTAAAGAGAATTGGAAACCTATTATTATGTCCTTCAGATTGAGCAGCATCCCGAAGTGCTGCAAGGGGTGTAAATAGTTTGGTTAAATTCCCTACATGCATCATATATTGTGGATAATGCTATAAAGTATTCTGCTCGTTAGTAGTTGAATGTTCCATTGACCTTCACAGCTCAAGTTCTCCCCATCTGCGTTGACTGGTATTCTAGAGCATGTCTTTAGCATGCTGAAGGTGAATCCTGCCAAGCACAAGGTACAATATTCGTACACAGTGCATTAGTAACCCTAGTGCAGTTGTGATGAAAGTGAAAGATCCTAGATTAAAGATGTTGCAATCTGTTTCAGGTGATAATGACTTTACCTCAAAATACCAGCCTCAATGAAAAGGTATGTGAATTCAGAAAAAGAATTATAAATTGATATGCATGGTGATGGAGATAATGGCGATGTTAAAGGTAATGATGTTGCTATTCTGGGGCGGTGGTGGTGATAGGTGATGATAATGCCGTTGTTGGTGGTGGTTGTCCCATATCCTTTGACACAGTAATGTTCAAAGATGGTGATGATGATGATAATGATAGTGGTGGTGGTGGTGGCGATAGATGGTGATGATAATAATGCCGTTGTTGGTGCTGGATGTCCCATATCCTTTGTCACAATGATGTTCAATGGTGGTGATGATGATGATAATGATAGTGGTGGTGGTGGTGGTGGTGGTGATGGATGTCCCATAACCTTTGTCACAGTGTTATTCAACGATGGTGATGACGATAATAGTGGTGGTGCTGTGGTGATAAATGATGATAATGGCGATGTTGGTTTTCCCATAACCTTTGTCACAATGATGTTCAACGATGGCGTTGGTGGTGATGATGATAGTGATGGTGGTGTTGGTGGTGATGATGATAGTGATGGTGGTGGTGGTGATGGTCCAGAAAGTGATGATCATGGAGGTGGTTGCGATGAAGAAGATGATGGTGGTATTATGACGATAGTGATGGTGTTGATGGTGGTGATGGTGTTGTTGTTGATGATAATTGGAATGTTGTTGCTGTTCAGTGATGGTCACCGGGTGGTACCGATGGTGATGATCATGAAATTACCTAGTAATGTGGGTGGTTGTGGTCATGCTTGTGATGGTGATAGTGTTAGCTTCGTTGTGGTGATTCTCCTACATATTTGTCACTATAGTAATCAATGTGGAATTCTTCATTATCTTTCAAGGGTGAGCTCGTGGATATCCTATTAGGATTCTTCGGGGTTGAGGCGTGCTACCTTCAACATCAATCAATACTGGCCCTGTACTCTTACAGCGCCGTGTCTGGAATTATCGGTAGGTATAATTCTGCCTGACCAATATTCTCTTTCATATACTGTAGTTTTTGTGGGAAAATCATTGCAGAAATGAAACAGCTTTCTTCTTTTCTTCCCATTAGTGGACATTGGAGATCATATTGACGTGATTCCTGTTGTGGAAGGTTTGTATGCTTCTCTCTAATCTTGGAAAACCTTACAAATTTTACACATGCCTTGAAACAACTTCTGGGCTGATGAAAGTCAAGGCACGGCTAACTCACAGATAGAACCCTAAAACAACCTCTCAGATATATATCGAACCTAAATGTAATACAAAATGTCATACGTTTAAATGATGACATGGGCTTTGTTCTAGGATGTGTTATTGAGGCTGGTGCATCCAGGTTACCATATGGTGGCCGACAGATCACAGATATGCTGGCTAGACTACTAACGGAAAAAGGCCATAGGTAAGGCAAAATCTCTAGAAAATTCACAACACTTTTGCTGCAAAAACCGCATTCGAATTCACGTTGTTGGCGCTAGCCATCATGTGGTATGAATGGTGGAACATTGTGTTACAGTCACCAATAATTTCGGACATATGCAGCCAGGCGCGCCATTCCTTCAATCATTCCATATACATTCATTATTTCACTGATCTGTGCGTAACATTTTAGGTTCTTCTCTGAAGTCAAATCCCATATGC